>JBCEWB010248417.1:0-23398 GCA_039654565.1 Peronia peronii
AAAAATCCAAAATTCGGCCCTTTGGCCTCCCCCCCCCCCCCCCCCCGACCTATCTGCTCCATTTGCTCGAAACCGCCCAGTGGACCTTGTGTGATGAGTCACATTTATGTTGGGTATGTTAGATTGGATAAAGTTCTGTGAGAGATTTTAAGAAACTGATGACAGAAAAATTGAAGAGGGCCAGGTCTATAAGAAAAGGTAGAAAATTTCCCGTTAAGAAAGATCATTAAAAAATCGTCACTATATAAATGACAGCAGTGGACCTGTTTCCTGACACATTTGATGCTATGGTGTTATTATGACACTGGCTTTTTTTTCTCAATCACCTTATCGAAAGAGACTATCATAGTTTCATTAATGTCATATCTTTACAACTGGATTATAGTTCTTACTTCAAAATAACAACATTAGCATTAGTATCGGTGATAAGAAAAAAGGTACATGATAAAAGTAGATTTCAGTTCTACTGCTGTGGCAAATCTATCTCTTATATTGAGGTATTGACAACAAAATTCCCTTGATATGTTTTTTTCTTACCTTCTGTGTTTGGCTGACTCTGTTCTCTTCCCCATCTCTGATCTCCAGTGTTGGCAGCGCATCACTCAATCCAAGTGTAACAGCTAACAAACACCAGTCCTTGCCCATCGGTTCAGGTGGGTCCAACAATAGACTCAACAGTCTCTGGGTGTGAATTGTCAAGTGAGAGATTGGCAAATCCATGCCTAATGTCACCGTCTCCAAAATCTCCTCTGAGCCCAGACAGGCTATGTCTATAAAGTCTTCTTTCAAATTGCCACTCAGAACAACAGATGAACGATTTTCCAGCTGCATGCGCAGCAGTTCTGTAGGTGAGTACGAGCGTACAACTTTTCCATGGTCTCTCAGTTGAGACGGACTGAGCGTATAGCGTTCCACACACAGACCTGGACACACATTCTCCACTACCTGTTCTATAATATTCACAAAGTCCTCCAGAAAGTAGTACAAGTTTGCCCGCTCGCCCTCTGGGCCTCTCACTTTGATCTCTAGGTACTGCTCATTCTTGTCCATGTCGATGATGCCCTCGAGTCGAGCACAGCAGTACTTGGAGCCATGGTGCCACTGGTAAAGGTCTGCATCTTTCTGTTGTTCTCTCACCTTGATGTCATCATCACTACTGTCTCCCTCCTCCTCCTGGTTTTCATCTTCATCCCCTGACAAAATACTGCGTCTCAAACATACCTGGAATATTGAGAAAAAAAAAATAATGCTTTTACTTCTATTTATCTTTCTGTTGTTGTTTTCTATTTCCAAAGAAACATACTGTGAAATACTCCTCCACGTACCATTCAGGACAAGAAAAGACAATGTGTTTAACAGCTCCATGGGATATTTCCCTGTATGTTGACTGGGATCAAATCAACGAGTACTTTAACAATGGTCCCTGTCAAGTATGTGGTCTATTAGGAAAGATTACAATCTCATTTTCCGTGTAAAATACTGTGTTAATAACACTGGGAATTTGAAACTTCAAATCTGGCTACAAGTAACTATCTTCTGACATGTCTATTCTTACAGGGTACTGAATCCACGGGGAAAAAAAAAATTATACTAAACGACAATTGTTAGATTGGAACTGGAGAAAAATAATTACAATAAAGCATTTGATTCATCACCAGTCTTTTACCTGAATGCGTGGAAATAAATACTTGAGTTGTGCCCCTGACTGGAAACTGGTGTGCAGTCGGACTCCTCCATACACAGGGTTGGGGAATCGCTTGTCGTCTCTCAGCCATAAACCTTCCAATGTCTCCACAAAGTTGAGGCACGGAAACTCATACTCCACATCCCCATCAACTTCACAAGATGTACACATCTCTAAAGCTTCTAGCACCTGGAAAAAATGTGCAAATAATGGATTTGAAATAGCCGAATACATGGTAAATCTGTTTCATTCAAGATGTTTCTATCTCAATCTTACAGTCCATCAGTGTGGTTATGACTGCTTTATATATGATATTCTTGCACACAGCTCTTGTGTTGTACAAGCTCTTTTGCCATTGCAAAGGATTCATTCTTTTCCATAGTGACTATCCATGTGAAGAAAGGAACAAAAAATTAACAGGCATAATATAAAATGCAGTAAACATTTGTTTGTCTTGGCATGCAGGATTTTGCATGATGGGCAAACACATCAATATGACATAACAAGAATTGCCTAATATTTTCATCAATTTCAACTCATTCAATTCTGTGTTGTTATATGAATGTACTGAATTAGTTGCCAATTGACAGTCAACATTTTGAAATTCAAGGGATTTCAATATAACAACATAACAAAGGCTATCCACTATTCAGTGTGTGATGTAAGCAAGCAACTGCTGTTCTGGAAATAACTGTGTGCTGGGGCCCCTGAAAATCCAACGGAACATTTCCATTTACAAATTTGTTGTTTGTTGATGCAACAACATACACTGGTACACACCAACTTTTGACCGTTCTTAGAGACTGAAAAAACAAAAGAGCAAAATGTCTCGGTTGAAATTAACTCACTGTAATGAATCCCCTCCTGCAAACAAATAATTAGATGTCCAGGAGAGCACCTACAGTTTATCATGTTTAACTAGCCTCATAACTAGGCCTCATGTATGACATAACTTGGGTACCTGAAGTAAACTAAGGCCATCAGTGTTTGGAAACATTAGCTGGAATTCATCTAAGGAGAAACAGCCTGTGACACGGGCACCAGCTATCCTGTCATGTGACAGCAATGTGCCTAACACCTCTACACCCAACCAGCGGGGGTTGATCACCACCAGGTCTGTATGGCTGTGCAGGTAGACAATCTACAGGGAAAGACATGGACAGAAATAAAAAAAGGTAAAAAATATAAAGGATGACAGCATAAATTTCTTACAAAACCACTCACTGTCCACACTGCCAGAGAATCTTCCAGACAAAAACTGACCTGATCATTGACTTTGCAACAAGGCTAAAAAAAACAATAGCAAGACATGACTATCTAAATATAGCAAGGGCGCTGATTATCTTAAGGAAAGATGAATGAATGTTATTCCTTGTAACAGTAGCACAATGAGGTTGTTTCTCCTTTCCATTACAAGACAGCATAATAATCTCAGTCTTAACAGTCAGTACTTTTTCAGACCTGAAGAGACTGGAATGGTTGAGTCAAGTAAGGCCAGCTTGCAGGTTTACAGAAATCTGAACTGCTTTGCATGAAATGAACCCTTTTATACCTGCTCAAGGACTCAAGCAATGGCAAATTCAAGTAAAGATTCTGTGGCAGTGGCAGATTCAAATAAAGATTATGGCAACGGCAAACAGAATAAAAAAGATGCTGTTACCTCTCCCATCAGCTGCAGCTGCCTGTCCAGTAGTTTGACATCTTCATCACTGGCCAGAGGGTTGACATTTCCCCTGACCTGCTCAGTGAACTGAGGCCAGCTGAGGACTGGATAGCTGTGTAATGCTCGCCGCCACTCTGGCAACTGGGCAACCACGGCTGACAGGAAGCCATTACTGCGTGGAAGTTTCTATGGACAAACATTGTGGACCATCTCAGTAAGAGAGTTTTGACAGTTTAAACTACAAAATGCTGAATGAAATGTAATTTAATCCTCTCTAGCTCAGAGTAATTTGTCACTCATCTCATTAAAAGATGTAAAATTACATACATCACTGGGTGAGATCAAAATAAGTTTGAGAAGTCATTTCATTCACAGAAAAGGGCTTATATATTTATTCATTACTCTGTGAGAAAATAATCCTAGCTTTGGGCACACTGAAGATGATCTCAGGTGAAAAAAAACCCAACAAATGAATAAAGCTGAACTGTTACATACACCCCTTTGTGAGATGGATGATGATTTGATATGCTTACAAATGGCCACAAAAGACTAAGAAAACATTGAGTGCTTTATATGAGGATATAATTTTAGAGTGCATGTCTCTACAGCACATCACTTTTCAGACTGCACAAATGGTTTCAAAGTGTGGTTGTGTGTGGATATTCAATTTTGTTACTGGGCAATACTGTCATTGGATAACTGAAATATTCAGTAACATTAACGATTAACTAACCAAACCAGAAAAGAAAAAAGAAAAAAAGCTGCAAGATGGTACATAATTCTATGAGGACCACACAAATTGGATTTCTAAGTCTCACAGGACACAAAACATCTCTGATCAAATACCTGGCATTACTTCCTTCACTGTTCAATAGCCATCCTAACTCACCTCAGAGATGGTGTGTTTCATGTTGGCCAACTCGTGTTTGAAAGCCCTCATGTCGTGAGATGATGCCAGTTGGGCATCCATGATGAAAATTTGTGGACAGATGTCCAGGTCATACTTGAACATAGTCATCACCTTGTCCAGGATATATTTGGTATCATCGTTTGTGTGCACACCGTGGGAGTTTTTATGACAGGGGCTGGAGGACTTGTCTGCATGAGTGGCTACTAGAATAACCTGAGCTGTGTTCTGTAGCTTTCCACAGTAGTCTGTAAGACACACAAAGTTCAGTGTTAACTTTTGCTGAGATTATAAAACGGCTTGTGTAAACATTAAATTCCATATTCAGAATACTGAACATACAAATATCACTTAACAAAATGCGTCCTGAAATATGGATTTTGCTAAAAAAATGCGATTTTGCACTTTTGTCTTCTTTTAAAAGCCCTGCCTTTGCTACGTATAAAAATGGTATCAAAAGTCAATTAGTTCATTCCAACATGTATAACCCATGGTCATTCAACGGTAGACCTAGCCTACTGTTAACTAGGATTTGGGTCCATCTGGCTGCTACATGCAGTGATAGATCATCACTATCTGCCTATAAATAAATAGGCAAAGAGTGCATAAAACATTTGATTGCGATCTCTTCTAGCAATATCATGAACTCCAGTGCTAGTAATGGACACTGAATGACCACTATGAGACGAAAAAAACTGCTGATCATACAGATTTTCAGTATAAGCGTTTTAAAATGAATTTCCACATCCTATAAATAGTGAAATTTTGCTATCTTTTTGCTACTTCAGAGCTCAGTTGTGGACTATATGTCAGAGTAAAGGTCAAAACACTCTTGGTTTGGGCAAAAAAAGATATGTGGGGCACATAGAGGCCCTCAAGAACCCGGAAATGACTCTATGGGAGCCCTTATAATGATGGGGAGTGGGGAGCAAAATTCGATAAAAAATATGCCCAGAATGCCACGAAACAGCAACAAGGGACACAGAAATCATGGAGAGAGGGCTAGTGTGTAAAAAAAAAGGCTGTTCCGAGGCTGAAAGCTGAACATAAACTTTTCACGTCATTTTTTCACTGAAAAAAAAACTTCAAATGCGTTTTTCTCAAAACCCGGTTTTTTGGCACTCTTTTGCTATCTACTTTTTTGTTTCGAAACTGATTCTAACCAAATTTGGCATACATTATTTTCACAACAAGACCAAAAAACATACGTATGCGCCTTCCATTCCGTTGGTAAGTTTTAGAGAAAAATGGGTTTTTAGTTTGAAAAAACGGCCAAATTTGAATTTTTTGTTACATAGCATTTTAAAAACTTTCTAGGAAATTTGCTATTGCATGGAAAGGGCTGAAAATAAGTAACTTTTTAGACACTATGTCAAACAATACATTCACAAAGTTTTATCAAGTTCCACTGAAATTTGGCGGAGGAGATAGATTTTAACTCACTGGAGACTGGACCTTCGGAAATTTTACATACACTGGAGACTGGTGTTTTCAGGGTGTTTTTAAAAAATCACCAAGCAGCTCAGAATTGTTCAATTGCCTTGTCCTTTTGATAAAATAAATTTAAAATGAAACATAATGCAATAAAACAAACAGAAATACTGTATGTTGAAAACTTTTTTTTTTATGATTTAATAAAGATTACCCATGTTATGACTTTTCGGAAAATTTTCAGACTCATGGTTGGTATGAAATAAAAATGTGTTTAAAAAAATCAATACATTTCTTGTTGCTTTTTGTTTTGTTTCGTTTCTTTCAATAAAAAAATCTGGGCCTTCGTTTTTTCAGAAGCCATCGCACAGCACTGCGCTTTTGTTTCTCAGTGCACTGCCTGGGTCACTCAGAGTGACTTCCCCATATCAGCCATAACTCAAAAAGTATAACCCGGATCTCCGTGAAACTTTGCATGAAATAAGACAAATGGCTATACTGTTGCCAGCGAAGGTTTTTAGGGACAGAGAAAACAAAAACCTGACACAGTCTGCCAAGGGGTGGTGGATCCATCCATGCGAGTAAGCAACCAGCCCGCCAAATGTTGGCAGATCCGTCGCGAGTGACTTAAAGTGTCAATTTAGGGATGCCAAAATCCAAGATGGCGCTGTTGCCATGGAAACCGTATGAAAAAGTCAGTTCTTTTTTACTGTTTTCCTTTAATTTCAACATGCCGAATTCAATGGAAAGGGTTAAAATAGTCTATCTCTAATAATAAAAAAAATCACCTCCAGGATGCCCCCCCCCCTAAAACATGTCTGCAATAGGATGTTAGATTCTCAGGAAATTGTAAGAAAAGAAAAGGTCCAGAACAATTTATTGTAAAAATAAACTTCAACTGATACAAGTGCAGGTGGTTATGGTTATGGTCTGTGTAAACCTTTCAACCTCCTGAGGCTGGTTATCTCAGCAGTGCAGGCCAAATGAATGACTGTAAAGACTACTATGATCTGTCTTCCAAAAAAACAAAAGTTGGTGTGAACTTTTCTCTGCTTCCTACTCTAGTTATAAAGAAGAAGATTTGCTCCTGGCCATGTGCATGTTTAAAAGCTAGAAATATCAGTCCAAAAACAAGGCTGGCCTAACTCAAAACCTGCATGCCTATTTGGGTAGTGCATTTCCTCACATAGGCATGATTTTTTAATGTTTTAAAAATTCATCCCGAGCTATAGAATTAACATATCATGACATATCATACATCAAAATAAATGTCTGTGCATGTCCTCATAACAACTTCGGTATTTTGAAAGTGGGTTGCTACTCAAGCAATAACCCTTACAATCACACTACAAATATTTTTGTAAACAAATTTTTGATCACTTTCAGGCTGTTAAAGTTAGTGTCAAAGACAGCCCTAAATTGTTTTCTGGATCTATGGTAGTGTCCTGTATGGATATATATCACAATGTCAGTTTCTTCAGCTCAATCATCACACACAACAAGTTCTACAGATTCACTAAACGAGAATGCCATTTTGATCCCCATATACACATGAAATCATATCTTGGATGGATCCACACTGAGAAGGTCGAATTAAAACTAAAACTCTGTTATGGTCAAAGATAGGTAATAAAATATAGCAAAATGGACAAAAATTCCTCAGCAGAATAGTTGCTCCTCTAAACTATATCGTGAACTTTGGAAACAAAAAATTTTGCAAGCTGCGTATTAGGATGCAGTTCATAGTGAATGCTAATATTTCATGCCATGCACCACTACAAATGTGAAAATAAAACATATCTCTCACCTATAGGCATTTTAGGATGTATTCTGGCTTTGAGAAAGTTGAGCCAGAAAACAACTTGCGCCATCTGTTCATCCAATGAATCCTCCAGATTAAAGAGAACACAGTGGATGCAGTTGATGTCTCCGAGAAAGTGGTCGTAAAGCATGTAGTAGGGCTCATAGCCTGAGAAATCCCACACACTGAATTCTCCTGCTGCTGGGGCAAACATAGAACATTTGTCTCTTTGTATATTTTGATTTATTTGCAAGCATTCGTTTTTTTCATTACTGAAATATACATTATTGAACCTCTGTCTCAATTAAAGTTATAATATATCGTTCTCATTACCCCGGTAAACCTGTTCAATATGAAACTGAACATCTGATATCTTCAAATTATTTTTTCTTTTCATGTCTGAAATATCAAACATCTGAAGATTCTGATTTTCAAAAAAACGATATTCTTATCGATGAAATCCTAAATTCATTTGCTTAAATGAAAACAGAAAAACTGAGTTGATGTCTTATGAATGAAGTAAATATTCAATGCTAAGCTATATTAAAATTTGTTGTGGTTGTAGCATTGCAATCATTACAGTATCTGTACATACAAAAAAGACAATGAATATTGGGCACTCACATGCTACACTGACTGTGTGAACTTCTATGCCTTTGGTATAGGTGGGATTTCCCACAGAATAATTGAGGGGAGTTGGCAGACTGAATTGCCTGGACAGTTTACTGCGTGCTGAAATATAAAGTCACAAGTTAGTAGAACATGGGCCTGTCTGTTGAAGACAGTCATGTCTTCCAAAAGAGGAGTGGAAATGTGAATTGTACTAAGTAGACCACTTCAATGTTAGATAAAGAGGCACGATTATCTTCCTCCACTGTGTTTAAGCATTGATAAAATTAGATTTTGGACATATTTTTATGTGTATTTTAATTTGTTCAGTGGAACAATGAGGGAATAGGAAGCACAACATTAGCCTTGTAAATATGGCAGAACATGAAATAAAATAAACAAGAAAAAAAGCAACTTAGTACAATAAGCATTTCCATTGCTGAAATCTTTCCAAATCAAACACTGATTCCTTTTCAGAAGAGTGCCTGCACAAAACAAGTATAATTTTCATTTGATGTAATAGTCGTTAAATTTTATCATGATATCAAACAGTATGTATCTTTGAAAGCCAACTATATATGCATACCAGAAATATATAATTGCAATAATATAATCATTACTCCCAACAAACATGTATACTTCAGAGATCCTTTGATGATATGTCTGTTCCTCATTATTATGTAGTTTTAGCCCTAGTCAAATTTTGAAGCAATCCCCACTTCATATATATGATTTACAGGGTACATCTTGGCCATTATTATGTTAATAAGCTGAGCACGTCTGAGCTCCAAAAATGAGGCCAGTGAAAAGAAAGCATGAAGGTGCCAAGCAGATGAATTTACTCACTCTTGTGTTTTGTACTTGAGCCATGTGGATGATTGCGTCGGCGAAAGAAACTTCCCAGAAAGCCACATTTGAGTGACTCCACCAGCGTAGATTTTCCCACTCCTGTGGATCCTAACAATTTTAACTTGACCCGACTGATGGGATGAGCTGTCGGCTTCAGCTGGTGTATCAAGGCCAGTCTCCTCTCCTGGAGTGAAATAGTACAAAGAAATGACGTAAGACAGGAAATGGGTAATATAACCATGATATAAGACTTCGATTCATCCTAAACAGCGAAAATCTTTAGTAAGTAAGTTTGACATGAATGTTCTTGCATGTTTACTCAACATTCTACACCAAATTGCTAATTCTATACCTGAAATACCTGAATTTGTACAAAGTTTAGGCTCTGCTGCACAACAATGCAGCCGAACAGCAGTTTGGGTATCCAAATTTTAATTTTCTTTCTCTATTTTGATCAAACTTTACTGACATTAGTTTTTTTTTTTGTTTTTTTTTTAAATTTACCAGAGTGACAATAAATACCCATTCAATCTTTGACAAATTTCAGATGGAAAATTAGGTTAAAAAAGTATATTCTATCTCCAATATTGTTAAGAACATAAACTGCTTTGCATTCTTCTTAGTCTTTTCATAAGAGCTTAATGAGTGAAAGAGGCCTACACTCTCTAACACACACTGAGAAATATATTATTATGAAGATTAAAGTTTGAATTTCATATGAAATTCTAAACCCAGTTATAGCACAGTATAATTATTGAGAAAACGTTCACTGTATTATCATCTTACCCCTTTTACTGTATTCAGCAGCTCAGCTATGTTTGTAAATCCCTGGGCTAGGGCCATAATGTCTCCTGTCACACCATCCTATTATTGGTAAAAGATATGGAAACAAACAAAAAAAATTAATGTCTTTATCTACAGACAAGGGAAACAGAGGAAGAGATGGGAAAACAATATCTGAGAACAGACATGAATGAATATGTTTGAATGCCAGAGAGCTGTAGAGGACAGAAAGGGTGATGGAGGTTGGTGGTCTCAGCGTCACAGACATCCTATGAAATTGTCAGAGGTCAAAGGATAGGCAAAGGTAAAATAAAATTTATAACAACAGCTGTGACAGTTACAAACTCTAGATGAATTATGCTGGCAAATGAGTTTTTCTAAGAAACTGTTCTAAATTAAAATTTGTTTCCTGCACAAAAGACTATGCCTATAAACTCAAATCTGAGCCTTTTATAGGCTACATATCTTTAAACATCATTTTGATTCATTTTACAGTAAATTTAAATATCCAATATTATTGATATATGAAATCATACACAAAATAATGTTTATTTAATATTATTATTTTTTAAAGAAAAAATTATTTGGGTCGAAAACATATCAGAACCAAAACAGCCTCAGAAACAAATATTCAAATACATATGAAAAACTTCAATAGTTTCTTATTGTTTATGTCTATCCTTACCATGGCAGTGAAAAGTAATTAATTTTAGCCAGAACTATCAATATTCCGACAGGCAAAAGTATTCTGTATCCTAATGAGCGAAAAAAAAATCATGCAATGCCAGCAAAAACAGGTTAACTCACTGAGTCCATAACATAATGTACTACTTACCTTATTTACAATATCTGGGTTTGCTCCAACAAATAATAAAGAACGGGCTATCTCTATATGTCCAAATTTACAAGCTAGGTGTAATGGAGTGAAGCCTTCCTGCAAAGACAAACACAACAACATATCTCATGTCAGAATAGAATTCATACACTAAAACCATTTCACTATATCAGTTTTTTGGTAACTGAAACATTGCTAGCTTTGCATTTTTCCTGTGTCTTTCATTACAGCTAAAGAGAAATTCCAACATTATCAGAATAATCTACTTTTAAGAAATGTATCCAGGAATAGTAAGAACAAAGAACTCTGCAAGATTTTACATGTATCTGCCGTTCCTATACAGACATCAAGATGTTATACACTTGATCAATACTTTTAAGACATGGCAGAATAGTGCACAGAAGAATTTTTCATCAAAGCATTATAACATATTTGGGTAAATTCTATAAAAATCCCATCACTGAGGATGTCAGGCACTATAATGGAATGCTGCTATATCCATCACTCAGAAAATATTCAGTTTTTTTTAACTGGTCCTGGCATTTCTGAAATATATATCATGCACACATAACCTGTCATTCCTGATATGTACAGAGCAGTGTTGCAAAGTTTATCAATAGTGAATTCTAGCATACAATAACTTACTGCAGAGGCTTGGTCTACATTGGCACCCCTGGAACACAAGGTCTGTACAACACACAAGAGGCCTTCCCTGGCAGCACAGTGCAAGGCACTCTCCCCTGTCTCCTGATAAGACAAGAGGTGAAAGGTGAAAGGTCAATCATACATGGCCAAGTAGCCAATCCCTGACAAATGTTTGACATCCAAAGAAAGTTTTGAATGCTGTAAGATGATTAATCTTGAATGTCAAGTTTTGAGTTTGGACAGTAGTTGAGGTAACATGTATAACCACAAGCGCTACAAAGCTTCATCACAAATGAATTCTAATTTTACTATATAATGTCTTCAGACAGTTAATTTTCCATGTCAAGTTTCCAGTATGAATAGCATTTGAGATAAAAATCATAGTGTTCCACAGTTTTATCATAAAGAAACTAGTTTTACTATAATAATATGTTGGCGTCCTGGAATCATAGGCATGTGATTTAACATAAAAAGACATACATGATGTGCATGTATGTAACTACAAATCCTACGCATAATTATTTTGCTGCTGCTGTTAGTTTTCTTCATATGATTAATAAAATACATAAACCTTGTTGTCTTTATTTCACATTGAGAAAAACATGCACTTCTCTTTAATATATACAATATTTTAAATACTACACTTTAAAAACAATACTTTAATGGATGAAATGCAAGAGTTAATGAAAGGTTTACTGGCAATGAGCAATCATTTCAATCAGCTAAATTACTTAACTTTGCAAAACTCTAAAGCATAAACAAACACAGTAACGATGAGATAAAAAAATCACTTTCACTCTTTGTATATGTCACATCAACAAAAAAAAACAACTTTAAAAAACAATTACTAGGATAAGAAACATAACATTTTCGCTAAGTGATGAATTTCTAGAATTTTCCATTGCATACGTTTTATAAAAAGAAACAGGAAAAACTATCACATTTTTCCTTCAGGATGCTTGTCTTATACTTCCAATGCCTAGCAAAGGAAAGTGGCTTGAATAAATTTAAAAAATGGTTCCTTTGATGCCCATATACAAAGATGGAATAGCTGAGGGTATCACTCACCTTGTCAATAATATCAAGTTTGCAGCCAGCATTGAGAATGAGCAAGGCTATGGCAGAGTTGTGTCTCTGGCAGGCCAGGTGTAAGGCTGTACTGCCTCGCTGTGGGAAGTGAAAGAAAATGAACTGAACAATATCTAAGACATCAGGATGACTACATATTCTATGCTGTCTGGGTTATCAGTTATGATATTGGTTTTCATTTGATTTCTACCATAATTTTTAATGTTAAGCGTACTCTGATCCCCCCCCCCCCTTTTTCCCCTCCAATTTGGTAGGTCTAATCAGTCCTAAAAAAAAATAATTTTTAAATAAGGCAGAGAGAGGGAGAGTGGGGAGGAGAGAGAGGGAAGAGATAAGAGAAACAAAATATAGATGTAGGTGAAGAAAAGAGGAGAATAACAAAGGAGATCAAGAAAAACAAAAGGGAGGAGAAGGAATGAAGGCAAGCAGAAAAGTAAGCTGTAAGAAAAAAAAGCATGTCAACTGAATGTTACCTTGTCAGTATGGTTGAGAGGGGCTCCATACTCCAACAGAGCTCTCACACAATCTATGTTTCCTCTCACTGCAGCACAATGCAGGGCTGTCTCTTTCTCCTGCGAGGGATAAATAAGAGGATGAGTGGATGAGTTAATGCAGAATGAGAGAGGTGGGATGGATGATGGATGGATGGATGCATGAATGAATGGATGGGGGGAGGAATGGATGGATGGATGGTTGGTTGGAGAGACGCGTGGATGAATGGATAGGAAGTTAGGTGGTTGGATAGATACATTTGTGTATGGACAGCTGGATGAGTGGCTGAACAGATGACCAACGGGTGGCAACAGGGGTTGACACAAATGGCAAATGAATATTTTACGCACACACTGCTAAGTCAATACAATTTAAGAACTGACTAACTGAACTGAATGTTTGCCTAAGATTCTGTTTCCCTTAGCATGCCACGCCACGATTAGTTTTGTTATAGGAGGCTGACAGTCTACTGTAATCTGCATTGTTTGTGGATGGGCAAAATGGTTGTGTCAGTAGATACTCCATGAATAACTGCAAATTCCTCAAAGAAGTAAGACAAAAAAAAAAAAAAAGAGAAAAAAATAGTTTGCTCTTGAAATCATGTCAATGTCAGCAAATACATGCTCATTCAGTCCCAGCATGTTGCTTAGTCTTTCTATAGCTCTTTTTCCTTTCTCCCTTACCTCTTTCCCCCAACTCTTTCAGTGCTGACTGAACATGGAGAAAACCCCACCAAACACTGAATGAACAGTTTTAGACCAGACATACAGTTTCAAGTGGATTCAGTCACCCTCTCGCATCTTTGTTTTAAAACAATGAAACAACATTTCCTTTGTACAATGATCTATCAGTTTCTTTTCATTACTTTTGTAAACAGAGCTCTACTTCAATATATAGAAGTGCAAGCAAGGCTGGTTTGCGATATTTCTCATGTATCGATTACCATTTATTCTCATCAGCAGCACCAAATGAATTAGATCTTGTTATCTAAAATCATTTCTACCTACTCCCTCCCCAAATAAATGAATAACTCTATTGGAATGTTTCTGACTGGGAATAATCAAGTTCAGAGGTCAAAATACTGGATTTCACCTGTTCAGACAATGAACAAGGAATGAAAGGGCAAAATGCACACAAATTTTTTGTCCTCCTAGTCTATTTCAGAGGGAGGGGGGGACCTTTGTCAACAGCAATGATACAAGGAAAAGAGGAACCACTGTGTTTGCATACTGTGCTCCTGTGACAACATTGAAGGGCCCTATGACTAACATGAGGAGGGGTGGCTGGAGGATAAGGCTATGGGAAGTGTGTGGTATTTCAGGCAATCTCCAACAATGCAATGTTCTTTGGTCCACTATTCTCTCCTGTTGTGCTTCAGTTTCCCATCTGCTTTCATCTATGACTTTAAAATTGAAAATGGATTGTAATCCTGAGGATTTTGGTTGAGTGAAACAATATACAGACCACAGACATTATTTTATAGACTAGTTAGACAAGAGAATATAAACAACCATCTATATTCAAAGTTAAAATTATAGTCAGATTATAACATAAGAGACTTTGCCATAGACTATTATGTTACTAATTTCAGAGAGCTAAATGGTGCTTCTGTCTCAACAATAAGAAAATGCTATGTGCTGAAGAAAACAAGAAAACATTTTCATCGATTTCTCAGATCATTTCATGCCTCTGCATCCTTTAAAACTTTGGATTCTTAAATATTAACTCTTTCTGTTCCAGATTAGTGGAGTTGCTCACTCCAAATCGATGCCTGCACTTACACTGATGCTATTGACTGAATGTCATTCCAATCCGATCATGAGCATTTTTTTTATTCACAGACTATTCCTACTTTCTTTCATTTCCCCAGGCTGTCCAGATCGACTAATCTTTGAAAACAATTTTAACGTAAGTGCCAAATTCAGAAAAATGTAACTAACACAATGTCAGTATTCAGCATCAAGTTAACTTTCACATGAATGTCTCAGCTCCGTATACTGATAACTATTCTAATGGGCATTTTGTGATATATGCCAATTATCAGATAATTATTATTGTAAAAGGCCGAAATTTTCAATTGCAATTTTCTCAAATAATCACAGTGTCACTTAAGACAATTAGACTTCCAATGGTTAATTTACATTCACACACACACTGGCACATACGCATGCATGTTGATGAGTACCTTGTTCTGCAGAGTGAGCAGGGCTCCGTTCTCACACAAAATGTGGGTGATTTGCACGTAGCCATGCCAGGCAGCACAGTGAAGGGGGGTCTCACCAAGCTAGAGGACAGAAACGTTTGGGGGCTTAAGGCATGCAAAGGCATTAGTTCTTTAGGCATTAGTTCATTAGTTCTGATTTTCAACTCTTGCACCAGTTCTCAAACACTTTGAAATGATGACATTCCACACAGAAAAATTAATATGTCAGCATAATAAGAATAGACAGTTTATATCAATGTGACAAAGAATTTATATATATTATCATATTTGAAAACATATCAGCTTTTTATTTTACATCTAGGGGTGATCGTCTCTCTTTTCATACGCCTGCAGATCACAATACCGTTGGTGTCGCAAGCATTCCACACAAGTCTGAAAATTTGGGAATTTCAAGGTTTTTTTTCCTTGAAGGTGAACTAAAAATAGGTCCTGGGACATCATCTTGAGTCAAATTGACCAATAGAAATGTGGGAAAAAAATCAGTGCAAAGATCCTATGTGAAACCTCCTGTTTATAATTTGACATCAGTTTTTACTCTCTTAGTGAAAGAAGCACTCAAACTGACTTGAGTGGGTTGTTTGCGACACCCGCAACATGTATCTTTACTTGAAATCAGTGATTTCAGACATGTACCTAGCTCCTGTATTTCATCTGCTGGGTGTGAAACATGCTGTTCATCAAAATAAACAAAAATATAAAAATTTTTAAGTCTAAATGAAAAGATGTATTTCTTTGCACAGCAAAGAAAAAGTACATCATCTGTCTCTCATGTCTTCTGGTTTCTTATTTTTTTCCCTCTGTCTTGCTAGTTTCTGTATCTACTTTCTCATAACGAACTCTGCACATTATTATTCTGTTTCCCACATTTAAAATACGTCAAACACAGTGAGAATACACATGCATAATCAAACTGAGCCATGCATTTCATAACATAAAAATATTGATGTCATATTAATTATTTCTATTGTATTCTAATTCCTTGCTACAGTCAAGCTGCAGTTATTCTAATTCTGAATCTGGACATTTAAGATAGTGTTATTCATGACAGATTAAGAATGCACACACTTCTCACAGGATTTGTAAGTCAGATAACCTGACAATCAATCAACCTCAAATATCTAATTCCAAAAGCTGGAGATGTATACGAATTATCATCTGTTTTATCAACACAATCGTCTCTCACTATCATCCCTGTCTCATTCTCCCTCATAGACACATTTTCATCTTTTCATAGATCTCTTCCCAAGACTATTGCAAACTGTTTCAGTAACCTCACCATAATATGATTTATTACCTCTGTTATCCTACTCTTCTCTCCCACCTGTATTATCATCTTTTCACTGATCTCCCTTCACTATGCATTATCAGCTATTCATTTATCTTCCTGGTATAGGGCATTAGGACCTCCCTTGACTTTGCTCACACTGACAAACAGTCTGTTTTGTCTTTGTATTCAAGTTCCTCCAACTCTTTCAAGCACTGAATTCTACCACTGCCAACTAGACAGAATGATAAATGTCCCCAATCACAATCTGTCTCCTTATCGCACTCATTCTACAGTTCTTTGACTTTATTACAAGACAAGACATGAAACTTACATTATCGAAAAGGTTTATGTTGGCATCCACACTGCACAGGTATTCCACAGTGGCTGTGTGACCATAGCGTGCAGCCACATGAAGAGCAGTTTCACCTGACTGAGGTTGGTTATAAAAAAATAAATAAATAGAATTCAAATTCTGGCATGGTCACAAAACAAAAATAAAATAATATAGATATAACACACCACAAGTAATGAAAAGCACAGATCACAAGTTCATTGATACACATATTACATGACACAAAATCACTTTAATGTCCACATGGCAACAGAAATAAGACATAATTCTGTGTGAAAATTCTAGTCTATGTGTGCTGTTTCTACTTTCCAAATGAGAGCAGTTTATGCACATAAGTCTTTACATCCTCCTACCTTGTTCTGTGTGTTGATGGGCACTCCAGCCTCCACCAGACATCGAATGATCTCTGTATGTCCCTGCCTGGCTGCCCAGTACACTGCACTGTCCCCTTGCTGAAAGACATACATATGGGCATTGTTTTTTGTTGTTTTTTTCATTTTCTGTTTTAAACAAAAGAGCAATTAGAGATCAAGAAAAAGTTACAAGTTGTTAGGAACCAGAGAATATAATTTGATTTCATTCTGACAGATCCCTATTAATGTCTAACAATTGAACACACTAGGAATTATAAAAACTAAAGAATACAGAATATAAGATGGACGCAGAAAGTTCTAAAACTACAACATGAATAATATGTTTGAGAGTTCTAATCTGTTATTGAAAGTATTAATGTATCCTATGCTAGAAAGCAAGTAAGTATCTAGTGATGAACTGTAAAATTCAGGATCTCAGCACTAACAACTGATTATGACTCCTTACTTTGTCTTTAATGGAGATGTCCACCCCTTTGCTGAGAAGAAACTTGAGAACCTCCACATGTCCTCCACTGGCTGCCATGTGCACAGCTGTCTCACCATGCTGGGGGACAGTAAAATCAAAAGTCAGGGTAATTTTGATGTAGAATTAAATCCCTGCAAGCCCCTCATCATCTGCCCTTTGTCTATATTTAATTGTCATATAACGATTCCACCTTATGCACAGTGTGTGAGTACTACTACATGATGAGCCTCTGTCCCATTTGATGCAATATGTGATCTTCAGACTTTTGCAGAGTCTCCCACCTTACTTATTTACCATTTGTCACATTAAAATGTTATGAAATAAGAAAAGGATGAGAAGTATATAATAAACTTTCCTTTGAATTTATTCCAAGTCATTATGCTTACATAAATTGGTCTGGTTTGCAATCAGACAGGTACAATTTAATGTTATTCACATTGTGGGCAGTAAACTTTATTTTCTCTTTATTTTTTAAAAATATTTTCTTTATTTTATTTATAACTTTATTTTATCCTAGTGATATACTAGGATTCTGCCTTCTGTGAACATCCTACTCGTCTCAACAGGATTGATCTTTGACCTCTCACCTTGTTGGCTGTGTTAAGGTCAATGTTGGCAGCCATTTCTGACAGCTCCTTCAGACCTTCCACATTGCCTTCCTCTGAGGCACAAAACAAGGCTGCCATCACGAAGTTTTCTGCCTTGTCCTGGTGAAGAAACAAGATTGAATCTTTGTACATGTATTAAGTATCAAGCAAAGATACAAGGAAGACCACGTAACCAATGGAACAGCAACAAGTTTTGTCCCGTGAATTTAAAACCCAAGTCTGCTTGCATTTGGTTCTCAGCCACATTCTCTCCTGTGGTAAAGACAGACTATCTTCATCAACTACATGTTATCTTTCTTTCCTATTTTTTTTTTTCTCTCTTCAAATGTGTAAGAATGTTTATATTCCATTTAATGTATTTTCTTTGACAAGAAATGCAATTTTTTGTAAAGATACACTTAAGCATGGTCCATGTCTAAAGTACCACCTTGCATCATTTTAGTTCCAAAGATCAGTGGGAGTAAAATATGAATGGCTGATGAAATAAATCTCAGATATTCAAGTAGGACTAGCCAAACTGTTGTTAACTTTTCCTGGTACAAGTGGAATGTGTTGCGTCACAGATATTATTCACCTTATCAGGTAAAGAGTGGACAGGTGAAAGTATACACACATTTTAGCCAAAGATTTTGCTGTCAAACTGTGCACAAATTCCATCACTGCACAAACAGGATTATTATCCTTTCAAACCTGAGCCTAGTTTATTCAGGGATGGTGTGCAATTGACCTCAACATAGTGAATCATCCGTCTTTTTCAAAGGCTTATGGTGACAAAGTTAAACACATGTGAAAGGCCTGAAGAACTTTGAGTCGTCAGTTTATGATGATTATTGCCAGTGAGACAGATTGAGCATTGTGATAAAAATTTGATGACAATAAACATGGGTGGGGTCTTATTTGACTGTGACTACTATTCAATGGCATCATCAGTACTATTGTTGTTATAGTTGTTGTTGTGGCAATTGCTGTCGAAATTTTGTTGTTACTGCTATCGTTCTACTGTCCTTTCTTGGCCCTGATAAAATCTGTATTGTCAAGGGACCCAACTTTTTTTGGTGCACACCCACGAGTTAAGAACAAATGAAGTCAGACTATGTTCAATGTAGCCACATTTTTCAGGAAGATTTTTCGCATTACCAACTTTCATTAACTTCGCATGGCAGAGCTGAAGGGGGTTCCGCAGCCTTTGGCTCAAATAATGATACCGGTTGGAGTGACCTACGAGATCTACGTGTTTCAAACAGAGCGCCAATCTATTTCGTTAACACCATGCCGATTTGGACTATAATATAATTTAATCATTTTCATTATCCTTTCAAACTTGAAGTTTTGGCTACAGCAACCATTTTGTGTGACCAAAGCAAAATGTGTGGATTTTTTATTTTTTTTTACCACCATTCTTGGTCATTCAAGATACTGAGAAACCTGAGTAATATGACTTCAATATACAATTTGAGAGTGATCTGCTCTTACTTTTTAAAATGTTTGTTTGTTTGTTGGAAAAAATTTAGTTCAGTGTGAATACTGATCACATCTGTGTGGAGCTATCAATAGATTCCCAAGATGAATTGTTCTTCTGAGCGAGGATATATACACAGAACTGTAAGTCAGAAACAACTATCCTAAATGCATACACAGATGCGCCTGCACACGCATGTATGCACGCACGCACGCACGCACACACACACACAATCTCAGCAAGATTAACCAAATATTCAGCTTTTGACAGCGGAAAAACGTGACCAATTCTTTTAGTACAGATGACAGAGGTATATGATCTTGGCAATTACAAAATTAGCTCTATCAGAAACTGTTGGTGTTCACAAAAACTGCTGACGTTGTCAGGGTTTCTTTGATGACATAAATACTATTCATGTTTAAAGAATGACAGTTTGTGTTCTAAGATGTTACAATACAGCACACTATAATTACACTGTGTAAGCTGTTTTAAAGAAAATCCCAGTATAAGGTGAACAAGCGAGTCTGACCAGATCGGCAAACCTTTTCATAAAAATATAAATATAAAAAAAAAAATCCTTCTTTTCCGGCTCAGCAAACGGTTCATTAGAAAAGAAATATATATTATAGAAAACGTCGCTTGCGTAACAGAGAAAACGGATTTACAGGAAGGAAAAAAAAAAAAAAGGTGAATGCAGTGTCAACAGCATTTCCTTCATTTCCAGCTGAACAAACAAGTCAATGAATTCAAATGTCGGAGGGACCTTTTTCGGCAATAAAGCAAGAACTGAGAAGGGAGAGAGAACAAAAATCTGCGCCCAGTGGGAAAAAGAACACGTTTCGAGTATAGACACAGAAATGATCCGTTAAATCACGAGTTAATTTTAGGAGAACTCCCGTGAGAAAAAAAAAATGTAAACACGTAACCTCTAAATGTCCAACGGGTCTCTGAACTAAAGGATGAACTGAGCGACTGCAGAATTTAACTATGAATAATGAAAAATGCCACCGTTCTATGGTTTGTTGGAAAGAGAAGGACGGATTGGGGGGGGGGGGGGGGGTAAATGAAAAACGTGCCTTTTAAACCTTTTTTATTCGAGATGGATGACAGTTGTTTCTTTCTTCTACTTTCTTTCTTTATCTGAAATAAATACTATGCAGGTACTCAAACATTCTAGCAAACAAGCTAAAATGAGCCTGGTGCATGTCATCTTCTGCGCCCTCCGCTGTTCTTCTTTTCTCTCTTTCTCTCTCTGCCTCTCTCTCTCTCTCTCTCAAATTGGGGGAGGGGGATAGGAGTTCATTTCAAATCAGAGTAAACTAAGCTAAATGAGTATGCATTACAAAAATATTTTCAAATACAGGAGCAAATGCGGATCGTGAGGTGTTGAAAATTGCCCCTAACATCATTCACAATACATTTGAAGTTTCCTGTGTGTGACTTCGCAAGTATGGCTATGTGCGATTATAACTGACTAATTTCATAAAAAAGTAATAGCTACCAAGTGTCGGAGTCATACGCGGTGAGAAACCAAAAAAGGCAAATGAAGGAAAAGATCGTAAAACCTGGGAAAGAGCTACCGCTTCATGTGACCCACAGTAATAGACAAAGGCGCACGGCCACAAAACAAGTGTCCTACCACCCATAAAGAGAGAAAAAAAAAAAGTAAATACCTCTCGGGACCACCCTGACTTGACCTGTATGCCACCTTGACCTCCATACAATCTAGTGCATTTCGACCACAAAGGTAATGAATTCGAGATAACCGCCTCCAGGCGGTTAAAATTCGTATATGGATCGTAATCGTAGACCGGTAATGAACAAGAGGTGTTTTTGGCTTCCTTTACTGTCCAAGAAATCGGATGTCTTAAGGCGCTGGATATGGAAGGTAGTGCTTTTTTATTGGCGATATTAACATTTTAGCACACGTCTGATAGTCGCTGCCGGACGCCTTGTGCAGTTTGTCCAGTTGGCAAAGAGAGTGCATGGGAAAGCATCGTACTGAAGTTCACGTGTCAAAGTCCATGACGATTGAAACTCATGGAACATAAGTAACGAAGTTCTACATTCAGAGCAAAGTCAGCAGCCATTAAAACCGCTACCATAGGATCAGAATATGAAGGCAATTTTTAATGGATCGTACTTCGTGCACTGCTGAAAATGGATAAAAAGCATCCTCAACTTCATGGGCATAGATCTAATTGCCCCCTGACTGTCCTAGACAATGCAATGTTGCAAAGTGGTCAGCACTTTGTTACTGACAGAAAACTTTTTAAAAAAGAAAAAAAAAAACGTCTATAATAACCCAGGCAACCATGCATGCACGAAGGAAACAATTTTAAAGATCCCTCAGAACAAATTAAATGACACCCATAATGCGCCTCAGTGCTGAACGACGCCTTCAACCATTACATTGGTCGCCCACAACCCATCAACAATGCCCGGGCTAGCATGACAACAAGATGACAAGAGTTAATGTCTTGAGATCTACAGCGGAGTGGACATTCCAAATCGTCATTTCATACGTCAATAAGGTATGCACGTGAACTTAACCACAAAATAAGTACTTTCATAAGGTATATATAATGTACGTTTACGTTACGTTCTATATACGTTTTTCAACCTCCCGGTGGAGGTTATCTCGAGTATATATGTAGTGGTTAAGGGTTCAAGACGGAAATAGTGCAGAAAAGCCACAGAACCACGCATTCGGTATTCATATCTGACAACACAGAATGACTGAGAGAACACAAATACAAACAAACAAAGCAAAAACAAAAGAAGACGAAGAAGAAGAGGACGAGGAAAAACAAGAAGAAAAGAAGAAGAATATTGTAACAATAAGAAGCAAAGTCACAAAGAACAATTAGCATCTTGTCTAAGGCTGAGACTCACATTGTGCCTTCTTCACTACAATCATCCTTTGGTTCGAAATAGAAACAGAAAACCAACGACAACACGAATACAAAAATCATCAATCAACACCCAAACATTTAAACTACCTCATATAATATTCTAATCTAACAACAAATACAAACACTTTTATTCACAGTTCAAGCACAAATACCTTGTGAGGAAACATCCCAGTCTCATCAGAACTACGAGTACTTCCTTTCAGAGTAAAATTTGAAGAAAAACGTCCAAGAGGAAATCGGGTGGATAGCTGGCCCATCTGACAAAACACGATATTATATGGTTTATGCCCATTCCAGTCTTAGAATAAAATCGCAGCTGAGTTCAATACATAAAAGGCAGCGGGTCTTTGACTGCGCAAATATTTTTCACATCCTAAAATTTACTTGTTATAACTCAACTCAAGAAAGGTGAAGTTTAACTCAAATGATCTTTGCCCATACATTTGCTATGATTGGAACTATATGGCAGAATCGGACAAACAATCGTATTTTCCTGTCATCCTCATTACTTCTTATTGTATCGCCGTCATAAGCAGCTCGGCGCTTGCAGGAAAGGACAAAGCAGTAACTGAAATGGCATTGGGTTCCTTTGGTGCCAGCTTGTGGCCATCTCGTTTGCGTTGTAAATGCTGGATTAACATTACTTCCAATGAAGATCATATTATGGTCATTATCTACTGGGATTCATCTCTATCATCTCCCAGTTATAGCTGTCTAGTTCCAAAGAACTAGAACGATTCAGTCACACAGCAATCACATGCCACAGTTCTCCGAGCGGTCAATCAATAATACGTACTTTCATACACTACCAAACAATGCTATTAGTAAAAGATTTCTTTTCAGAAATAAAAAATCCAGTCTAGGTGAACATTTGGACACAAAAAGCGTGATAAGGAAGAGAAAAGGAAGGGGGGGGGGGAAAGAAGAGGGTTGGGGGGGCGGGGG
>JBCEWB010248528.1:0-23398 GCA_039654565.1 Peronia peronii
GATAGATAGATAGATAGATAGATAGATAGATAGATAGATAGATAGATAGATAGATAGATAGATAGATAGATAAACGAAGGGACAGGCAGAGAAATAGAGAAACAGATAGACTGATAAGTCGTGATAGATCACGATAGATTTTACATTGAGATGGATGAGTTTCACGAACTTTTCATTGGTCAGTCTGTCTTAATTAACTGAGTTAGCCGCTTTTGGCCAGAAAAGATTTTAAAGCGGGGAAATTGATCTGTTCTGTGCGTGATGTAGAGAATAGCGACAGGACAGTACAAACAGTAAAGTAATCCAATCATCACTCGTTAGGAGGGACAGACATATTCTATCCTAGTCACGAAGTTAAACATAGTTTTGTACTGGATGTAACCTTATGTTACGCACACTTCAAGTAAGGGAAACAGTGATGAATCAATTTACAATTACTCCTAACTACTCGTCGATTGTCAACACACTTCATTCCCCCACGCCCACCCACATCTCTTCAAATTCTTCCATGGTTTTTTAATCTGATGCTAGCGGAGTCGATCCAGCCAGACAGACAAAATATTATGGAATTAAACAACAACAAAAAAGCCCATCAACGATATGGACTGGATGGCTGCAAACAAGGGTAGTCAGTTAATGGAACAGACAGACAGGCAGAGAGAGACAGACAGAGAAATAGAAAGACAGACAGTAAGACAGATAAGCAGACAGACAGACAGACCATCAAAAGGAGGCAGACGGGCAGACATGTTGCATATTTTTAAATGTACTGAGTTACTTGCTGGTTGATATCTTCTGTCTTGAATTTGAAGATATTTGTATAAAATAGCAATAATGATAGTGATAATGGTGATTTGGATGATGATGATAATGATAGGCATGATGACCCACCTATTCATTCCCATGTGCTATTCGTTTCTCTTAACATATTAAATTGGTTACCAGTTGCTAGTGATGATGATACGGAACATGTAATTACAATTTTTTTTCATATTATACAGCTATATCCTATTTACATATTATATATTTTTTGTTGTTGCCCCGATGAAAAACAAAAGGGTTAAACAATTTGGTCAGTCCATAATTTTGTTCAATTTTCAACTTATTAAGTTCTACAGATTGCTGTTTGTTTCATTTGGTGCATTACGTTAGCTACCGGTAGACGAGAGGTCTTAAATTTAAAACAATTTTATGAAATGATAATGATGATGATGATAATGACTTTTATACGTTTACATTGTTGTCCTGAAGAAGAGTCAAGTTGACTTGAACAGTTGGCAGAGGATTACTATTAATATCAATATCAACTTCTCTATATATTGTTTAATAAGTTGCCGGTTAGACAGTCTTTTTCTATTTCATAAAATGATGATAATGATGATTATGAGCATCTCATATTCTTTCTTTGTTGCATCACGAAAAACTGGAAAGTTCGAAAATTTGGCCAATAACATCACTTTATTTAATTTTTTGACACATCGATTTCTGCAGACTGTTGTTTCTTTCTTTCTGTATATTGAATAAATAGCTGGCAAACATTCCGTCTTCAATTTTAAGATATATACCAATAATGTTGATGATGATGTTTCTTTATTGTCCTGACGAAGAGCCAAGGTTAGAAAATTTGGCTGGTAATACTACATGGTTCCATTTCTACCAGATCAAGTTCTTCATAGTGTTATTTGCTTCTTGTATTTGATTAGTTGCCAGTATAGAGTCGTCATACATTTTAAGACATTTTTATAAAATTATTAATGGTGATGGTGATGATGAGCAAGATAAAACAAACGTAGCACGCTGACAAAGGCGAATTTGGTCCTAACAATTCAACAGAGATAATAAGCCACTTTGATTAATTCATAGGTCACTCGACCTGGAACAATTAGTGGCAACCTGTACATCTCTCTAAAGGCTCCCGAGGAGATGAAAGAAAGACCTTATCTCCTGCTGGGGCACATAAAGCTTGCATTTTAGATGTCTGGCCACATAAATATTCAATCTGCTCTCGCTGTCTGGGCAGCTTATACTTTAGATGAGGCTCATGTGTTTCTCATCGTAATGTTCCACTGGTTAATAATGAAAGATAGCGCAAGACATCCATTGTGTTTGATTAACCTATACTTGGTCAGTGTAGCCCTTAGGAAATGTGTCCCTAGGTCCTAGGTAGATGACCACAGACGAGGGCAGGGCGAGAAATAAGGGATCACAGAATGGCGCCATGACGAGATAGATATGTGATCACATGAAAGAGACAGCTAGATGAGCACAGAACAAGGGAAGGAGGGTAATGGATCATAATTTGAATGCATGATGAGATAGGTTGAAGATCACAGAATGAATACATGAAGAGTAGCCGACAGTTGATCACAGAATCAGTGCATGGAGAGACAAGTCACCACACAATGGATCGATGACGAGATAGCTTAGTGATTACAAAGCAAGTGCAAAAAAAGAGCTCGTTTGGCTATTGCAGAATGAGAGTATGGCGAGATCTAGCACAGAATCAATGCAATTTCAGATTTGAGAATGATCACAGGTGATTGATAACAAGATATTTAAAGGATTACAGTATGAATCCATGACGAGGTGGCTGATTTACCGTTACTATCTGTCTCAGAATGACTGAATAATGAGGTACCTTGAGACCACGTAATAGATGCATTGCGAGATGGATAAATTTTCCACCTTATTATGTGCCTTTCAGTCATGGCGATCTCATTAAAATTATCACAAATGAGTAGACAACACCATAGGTAAATGATTATTGAATGAATGCATGAAGACGTTCAGGGGGCTAATGGGCTTCACGGTCTGGAAATTTGAACAACAAGATTGACGACCCACAAGTGCTTGGAAGAAGAACTGGCCTAGAGATTACCGTACCACCCACTTCCTTTACATGTTTTTCTGAAACAAACTTCCGCTCTTACAAATGCACATTAAAAAACAAACAAACTCGCAAGTATTAAATGAACTAGAAGAAAAGCCCCTATTGCAATTGACACCACGACAATTTCACTGCACAACTATCTCTGATGCATACGTTTGTTGTGTGTATTTCCGCTAAATGGCAGATTAGATTTGCAGTGTTGCTTACTCGCATTACAAATACAGCCATGCTGTGTCTCTCATTAACGTTGGTTTCTGAAAACAATTTTCCAACTTGCATTAAAATTTGTACACATGTGAAAAAAATATCAATTTTTACAAATGTATAGCTCTAACTTTGAAGCAAACTTTCCCAGTTACAAGTATGCTCATTTGAAATACGTCATTTCAATCGCAAACGTACATAGATTTATATTTTTCAAGTACAAACTAATGCAGATCTCTAAAACAAACTCTCTGTGACAAATTGTAGCCCCCTATCTCAAGTACACATTTATAGATATTCATCACTTCGGATGTTCCTTTCTATAAGAAAATTATTCGAACACAGAATGAGCTCTTCATATTCTATTTGCTGGAAAACGAGAAAAAAGCTAGAGGCGAAAACATAACAGCTTCAACACTATCAAGAAAAAATGTTTTGTCAAGAAAGTGGTTCTTTCTTTTCCTACTTAAAAAAGAAGTCCTTGGAGATAATGGGAGCCATATCTTTGCTGACCGCATTTATTCAAACAAGAAACTGACCACGAAACGAATTGCCATCAAGAGGACAGAAGAACAAGGTCTGCCACACACAATACGAGTTCATTATTTTGACACATGGGAGAACATGCAGGTTTTCGCTGTCGGTCCCAGTCTTTATTTTTGTCCAGTTTTGGCAGCCTCTTTTTCTAGTCAGTCTCAAGATTTGTTTGGCTTTTTGTTGTTGTTGTTGTTGTTGTTGTCGTTATTGTTGTTGGCGTGGAACAAGAAAAAGATAAAAAGCTGTCACAAGTAATCTGTCTCATGCCTTCATTTTTTAGAACTCATATTTTGTTTGTTTGTTTGTTTGTTTGAGATATACTGGACTGAGATCTTTGTTGTTTTTTTTTCTGTTATTTTGTTGTTGATTATCTGCGTGCGCTAAAATTGGGCAGGGAGAGAGAGAGAGAGAGAGAGAGAGAGAGAGAGAGAGAGAGAGAGAAATATTCACATTCTCTCTATATTGTCGAAGAAAAAATATGTTGCCGATTTCCTTTTCTGGTCCAACAACATGATCTCAACTACACTGCACTCTACTTTATCGATTACCTTAAACTGACGATTGTTGTCCAAAGGGTAGTTAGAATTTAAACTTGGAATTTCACTCCTACAGAAGAACATAAATCTTCAGTCATACAGTGTTTCCAGAGAGAATAATAAATATAACTCGATATGAACTCGTAGAGATAGGTGAAAAAGTGAAGACTGGCTGCCATGGCACTCAACATTCGTGTTGAGCATTCATATTTGATGACCATCACGATTGTTTTTGATTAACCCTTAAAGCTGGAGCATTCTAGATTCTGTGATGACATAATGCAATTATGTTCAAGAGATAAAAATGTCTTACTGCGATGTAATATAAATATCATGCTTTTACACTATATCACTGACTGGAGAGGAATTTCAGTGCTGTGCTGGTATAGCCTTTGACTAAACAGGTCTCTTGATACTTCTAGGATTAATAAATCGATTATTGATTTTTAACTGATCTCTTTTTACCATGACCAGTGTGTCACTACATTGAGTTTTCTTCAATACTCTCCCCCCCCCCTCCCCCCCCATCGCCCCCCCCCCTCCTCCTTCCTTCTCCTATTACTCCCTTGCCCCTCGTCCCAGCTTCCCCAAGATTTTAGATTCTGTCAGTATTAGCATACTTAATCCCTCAGATGTGTCTTGTTTGATGGTATTTTGCTGTTTGATGCCGTGACTTCGTGTCAAACGGAGAGCAAAATGTCGGATCCCAGAGAAATTAGAAGCTTAGGCACTAAGACTATCACAGTGATGGACACGGAGATTAGCAAGCTCTGATGTTAATTCAGTTGGTAATGTAAAAATATTCTAATTTACCAATTCATTATTAATTTGGCCTGACCTATCTCGGGGGCTTTTTTTTTCAAGAAAGTTTTCCATTTCTATGTACTTTCATTTTGTTCCCCCCCCCCCTCCCCCCCTTTCCTCCCATTCTATCTATTTTCCTTCCTACTTTCTCCAGACGTTAAATTCTATACTGAGATATTAAATACCTTTATTGTTTCTTTTTTTAAAAAAAAAATCATGTTCCCACTCATCAGAGCCTCTTGTGAAACAGTCAGCGAAATCTCGAATTCCGGAGAAAATAAGAGACATAGACAGGAAGACTGTGATCGGCCCATAAACTAGACTAGCGTATACTGACGTTCAAGCTCTGGTGTGTAGTTCAGTTGTTAATTCGAAACTGACCCCCATTTAACAATTCATTCTGAATTCTGTCTGATCTGGTTTGGGGGCTATTATGCACTATAAAATGCACACCATTCTTTTAACCCCTCTTTCTGTTCTTTATTATCGTCTTCCTTTTCCCTCGCCTCAGCTTCCATCCTTAAATTAGATTCGGTCAGTATAATCAGGGCACATAATACTTTAGATAAATAGCATGTCTTTCCTATTATGTTTCAGTAGTTAATAAAAACAAATACGAAAAAGTTTGCTAAATAACGTCCATTGGACTTAATTAACTCCTGATCTACCAGCGTTCTTTTCACCCGAAATCTTATAAATCATTTTACCTCTATAAGTGTCTCGAGAAAATCCCGGAATGTCAAAATGTCGAAATGGTATTCTCTTCAAGTTTTTGAAATGACTGGTTATACCGGAATGTGGCACATTCTGAATACTAATATTTTATAGCAAGGCATGTTGTTTGCAAGAGAATTTGAATGCAAAATATGACACGCGAGACATTGAACAAACTTTTGTGTGTGTCTGTCTTATCGTCTTTCATTTTTCTACAGGTGATTTCTTGTCCAAACTCCCCCCCCCCCTCCCCCACCGAGTGCCCCACCCCATCCGCTGTCCCCCATCCCATCTTCCCTAAAGATCTTAGATTCGATCGGTATTAGTGTATTGACCCTCATCTGGGCTAGCTAACTCACTGTTGTGTGTGCGTTTATGTGTGTGTGTGTGTGTGTGTGATCACCTTCCACTTGTCTGGGACCTCTGGTCAAAAGGTCAGCGAAATGCCGAGACCCCTCCATATAAGAAGCTTAGGCAGCAAGGTTGTGGTGGACAGCAAGAATAGATTGGACTATATCCAGTCTCGGTTGTGTGATTCCATTAGTATTCAGGAAAAACATATCTGATTTACAAATTTGATTTTTAATAATGCCAGGTGTCTTGGAACAGTGATTTTTATGCAGATGTCGCTTACCATTATTTTGTCCCTTAATTTTTTGTCCCCCTGTTTCTCAACCGTCCATTGCCTTAGTGTTCTCCAGATTTTACATTCTGTCAGTACTAATGCACTAAGCCTTTGAAGTCTGTAATCTCTGTCTTTTCTGATCGTCTTCCACTTGTCTGACGGATTTTGGTCAAACGACTCATAAAATGTCTAGCTCTCGTCAACCTAGAAGCTTAGAAGGAAGACTGTGGTGGGCAGTTTCTGCCGTATGATTCAGTTACCACAGTGAAAACGTATTTAACTGTATCTCTGTTATAAGATTCGTTAATACTATGAAAAATATACTAAATTTACAGATTTGATTTTTAATAATGCATAGTCTCTTTGGGTAAGGATTTTTATGCAGCTATCTCTTACCGTTACTTTGCACCCCCCCCCCCCCCTTTCCTCATTTTGTCTTCTCTTTTCACAATCTCGCCAGATCTATCTGTCAGTATTCTGATGCGCTAAGCTTTTCAAGTTTTTCGTCTTTGTCTTTTCTGATCGTCTTCCACTTGTCTTATGACCTCTTGTCAAACGTCCAGGGAAATATTGAACCTCTGCCGAACTAACAGGCTTAGACAGAACGACTGTGATGGACCAGCAGGACGAGACTGGACTGTGTCCAAATATGGTAGATGACGCTGAAAATAAAGCCACTCCAGCCCCCCCCCCCCTCCCAAGAGATAGAAAAAGGACAGGAGTACAAGGTCTGTTGTTTTTTTTCGCTTTGTTTTGTTTTGTTAGGATTAGGTATGGACGTGACGAGAGCTAAATTTGGCATAGACCAAAAAAAAAAAAAAAACACATCAGCTAAATGTCGAAGTCTCGAGAAACTAAGAAGCTTAGACAGTAAGGCCGTGGACATTGGGGCTAAACTGGACCATGTCCAAGCCCTGGTAGATGGACAGAGAAAAATACAACAAATTAAAAAAAAAAGGGAGGAAAGAGTAATTTTTTGTTTTTTCGTTGTTGTTGGTGTAAGAATTAAGCCAAGGAGTGTCAAGAGTTCATCTGGTCAAAGATTCTTCAGTAATATACTTTGCATTAGGATCTGATTTTTTGATGACATGCACTATAGTAGGATAGCAAAGTCTGTCATCATCTTTTGCCTTAGGGCACAAAGTCCCATTCCTTGAACATTACTGAATATCTTTATAGAATTTGTTATTTTCTTCCGTAGTTTCTTTTGATAAAATAATGACGGTAAAACAATTTTTAATAACAGAATTATTATTTTACATCGCCAGCTAACACTCTTGTGCTGTGTTGATTGATGGCTTAGATTTCACCCATGACGTTTCTGGGAGAAGAGTCTGTGCGTGTGCGTATGTGTGTGTGTGTGTGTGTGTGTGTGTGTGTGTATACATTTACATGATGTAACGTTGTATCCTTGTATCATTTTCTTTCCATCTTGTCTATATCTCTTCTTCCATTCTCTAACGCACAATCTCTTTTCTCTGTCGCTTGGCTATCAGCTAACAAGATGTTACCACAATAGAAAGGGGATAGTTTAATGTAAAGAAAGATTGCTACAGACAAAGCAAGAAAAAAAATAGAAATAAAAAAATAATAAAACATGTAGTAATAATAGTAATAATAAAAATAATAATAAAAAGAAGAAGAAAGACAGAAAATAAGAACGAGGAAAAACACTAAAAATGATTAACAAATATTCAAATAAATCAACGGAATGATACTCGTAAAATCAAGAAAACAAAAGTGAAGCAATTTGTGGATCTGGTTCACACCGGCAAAAACGGGAGAGGGAACACAGAGAATGAAAACAAGGATAAACTACTTTACAAAGCTTTATCTACACAAACATATTTTCTGGCGTCACTCTTGACAGGCTGAATTCTAAAGAAAACATACACAAGCTGGCCAGCTTTTGACATCAGAAGCCCTTGACTTCCCAGGGCTGAATTAGTTATGCCAGTCTATGTTATGGCCTCACAGAAATAATCACAACTTGTCTCATATTTTGTACCAGTTCTGTTTTGTTTCTCAGACAAATTACATGGAACACGTGGCTTATGTCACGTTCCTCGCGTGGCGTTTCTGGTGTGTTTCCGGGATCAAGCAGTTAGAATCAGACTCAGTAGCTGAACAGTTTTTTTCTTTTCTTTTTTTTTTAATCAACCGTTTCCAATCCTAGGAGAGTAATGGCACTAATCCTATCATGGCTTTAAGTGGCTGCCCTGGGTTTGGTGAGAACAGTTTTTGTGGGTAGAAATTTGAATAATGGAACTTTTGCCTGGACAGCTACGTCTCAGCCTTCTTTTGATCCGATTTTATTTGTCAGGGGTTCTTTAAGGTGCCTGACGTACACATGGACCTCCAGCTTGTATTCGCCATTATCAGAGAAAGCTTGATTTTTCTTTACAGTGCTTTTCGTATACTTCATCTTCTTATCAAAGGGAGAAATAATTCGTCTGAAGATAAAAATGTGGCTCATGGCAGCCCCCCCCCCTCCCTCCCCGTTACGAGTGGTATCTGGGGGTAAAAATAAATGTTTGAAATCTGATTATTGCATGCTCTGCCCAACAGCAAAATAGGTCATAGTAGTAATTCTATTACGCAGGACAAACTGCACAATGAAATAACTGACTACATATGGATCAATTGTTTCGAAAGAGAAGCATCTTCGCCATAGAGTTGGCACTTCTACGGTTAAATTAATGTATCGTCTACTATTACTTTACACTTGAACCACGCCACCAAACTGAATATTGTTACTAAGTTGCCGTGACATCGGATTATTATTCCCTTTGGTGTGCGAGTATAATACTCGTATACATATATATCTGCATGTGTTTGATGTATGTGAGCGGCCATGTCTCTCTCTCTCTCTCTCTCTCTCACTCTCTTTGTGCTTATTAATAAACTAATAATGGGTAGGTATTGATATGAGTATCCATAATTTATGGGATGGTCTGAGGAAACAATTCCAGAATGCGGGACTACTCTAACGCAACCTGTACTCCAAAAATACAAGAAATTGCTATAATTGATGGCTTATATTAATTTGGCCCTTATTCCTATAATGTAGCGCTTATTCTTAAAATGAAGTTTGGCTAGCTCAATTTCATGTTTTTTTTGTTTTTGTTTTTAAATCTCGGCAGGTTCTACCATTTCTGAGCATAGCAATGGCTGCAGTAAATATTGGACATGGTCATTCTTATGAATTGGAATTTGGTCATTCAATAGTCTATCTGCCTCTTATTGGTATCAACCTCTGCTGTTCTTGTGTCCAAGAGAAAGGTAGGGATGTAGCACTGAAAATAAAGCGAAAAAGCTCAGCCCACCACATGGCACTACCATTCACTTGCAGATACTGGAATAGGCCATCATCATGAAACATCATTAGCTTCAGTCGAGAGAGGTACTGCTGGGGCAGGAGAAAACAGCCTGTCTTTGTACGGAAAGGCGTAACAGTCATTCTGGTTCTTTCAGGTCATAATCAAAACTCAAGTTTCACACGAAAACACTTTATTTTTATTGAAAACGAGGAAACAAGTTGATGTTCCTCCTTAGCGAGTTTCTTCATCGACTATCAGTTTTCCTTCTCCTTGTCTTCGATTTGGAAGAGCTGGCCCGAGGTAGGACAATTTATATAATTATATTAAACATGTTACAGGCTATAAATATCTCATAAAGCAGTTACGATCTGCATTATCGTGATAGTTTAGTTACATCAACTGTGCATGAAAGAAATAAACAATAACGAGAGAGAACAATTTCAAAATGAGATAAAATTGATTTATAACGAAAGTGAAATAAAAGAAGTGACATAAAAGAAAACAGTAATCTGCTTACAATGGTAACATGGCAACTACAGATGTATCGGATTTGGGAGTCAGTCTATCGTTCTTTTTCTCAGGCCCACAAAATGTGCTCATTCTCTTTACTCTTTGCGATCAATATCAAAACTTATCCTCAGCCACCCATTCTGCCCTTTCGCTTCGTGTGACCAATTCAAAATCTACCTTATATCGTCCAGCCAACGCAATATGTACACTGAACTTTTGGCTCAGTCTCGATCTTCCTGTTGATATGCCATGGCTAAAACCGTACTTGCTGAACTCAAATGCAACAATTTCCCTTGTGAGAATGGCTGGCAATGTTGGTTCTAAAGCGATTTTCAACACATTCCTCATCCCTTGACCTACGTTATGGACGCCTGTGAAGCTGAGGTCACGAACATTCTTCAAACCTTTATATTTTCTTGTGCTCTCTGAGTTCTTTCTTGGCTGTTTGGCTTCCTATCTCTTCCTTTGTCTCCCACGTCTGCGGCTGCTTTTACTGAGTCTTGCAAAAATGCAAGATGATGTTTTTAAGGCATGGGCATTAATTCTCTTGTTTTATCTCTTGAGTTATACAAAAAGGTAACATTAATATGGAAAATAGATAACAAATAGGGACAGAAAAGCATGGCAGCGATGCTGGTTGCTTTCACAAAGTCATAACTATAACAAGTCTCAACAGAAAACACTTATTTCTATTGAATTAACAAGTTTCAAATTGTAAGTATAAAATGGAAGGAGATCGCATAGCCATTGACAAGAAGTCTCTTACAGTTATGTGTATGTAATTTTTCCAGCTCTCATGATTAAATTTGGATGTAATCTAACAAAACGTCGAAAATGCTTTCAAAAATAATTATCCTCCGGAAGGCTGTGACAAGTCTAACAAGCTAATGTTTCAAGATTTCAACTTAAGAAGTCACTGACATTTTATAAATAACCGAGAAGTAACTTGAGGGCATGTCGACAACGTTTCAATGGAGTTTTGTTGACGTAAGTAGTAGGGAGGAGGCGTTGGTTTTCAGGCTCATTATGTTTGATCGGTAACTGATATACATTTTTTTTCTTTTATCCTTCGTGAATCATCTTTTGCCATATGTCACGAACTTTGAAAGTGGATGGGTGTTAGTTGTGACATTGTAAGTGGTAATCAGGCGGTGAATGCGAACGAGACGCACACAAGAACGGAGAAATAAGAACAGGAATCCTCGACGTCGAAATGATACAGAATTTATTGCAGATGCTTGGTAACAATACAAACTTCAGGGCAGTTGTCTAACCCCGATGCATACGGCACTCACTGCATTGCACTTTCTCTCCCTTCCTCTCCGGCTGAGCCCTTATATAGACACCAGTTTGTCTCGAACTCTCTCGAACATACCAGTCCTCACTAAAACTATCGCCACACATAAAATCGTGACGTAGGGCGCACACACGTGACGTACTACTTACATAAGGTCTGACTAAAAACCATCCCGTACAAAATGCTTAGAGAGTATCTTAGACACGTTCGGGGACCCAGTATTTCCAAGGGCCAGCATACGTACGCTCACAACACACACTTGTAATTACGATCCGCTAAACATCGCTCACAACACACACTCACGAGTACCCAACATGTATAATCATGATTCGTTACACCATACATATTCCATCTTTCTATTCTCCTTCGAAAATATTATTTTTTCCATCCTCATGCCTCTTTATCTAGCAATAGTTTTTGCTCATAAGTCATTTACAGTGTTTACATTCATAACAAATGTGATATCGCTTCACGTGATTGATGAATCTATATATACTGATTACCCCTTGCATGTCTCTCCTCTTCTATTATCTCACTTACAGAGTGTTTTATCAATTTTAAATATATGATAGAGTTTGTTATGTGGCACATTAACACCAATTACATTATGTTGTTAATTTTCATTGGCCAATGGAATGGTTTACAATAATGGCCAAACGATCGCGATTCTCTGAACTGGAAGATAGCAGGGTCACTATACAGTGTAAACAATACAGTGTGTTCACGTGTTCTGTTATCGGTGGCCTAATAACTGCGGTGTCATTCTGGGATGGACACCTCACGGTGCCCAACAGTTTGTCCTTGGCAATGACAATTATATACTCACATATCCTGACTCGAGTCAGATTAAAATGGCTATCGACTATAGGCAGAGAATGTAATGTTAGACTGATGAGGATTTGAACACCTAACAAGCCATCATGCATATTTCGCAGGCAACTGAGAACGCGGGTGAGTACGTGAATATCTCCGTTGGAGCTGCTGGTGGTGATGGATTGTCAGGCAGTTAGAGACTGTACTGTACGGGAACAAGAGTTATATAGATGCCATTTAATGGCTATTATCATTTTTTCCACCTCTACCTGCTCTTTATTTACCCATTATCTGTTCCGTTCTGTCTAAACACACGGAGGTGAGATGTGGTTTATCTTGGACATGTTAACTTGAATGTCACAGACTTTGTTAAAATCTGTTGACCTTTGAGGGTCCATATTTGGGCTTAAAATAACGAAGAAATCATTAACTTCAGCCATGAAAGGCACTGCAGCAGCAAATGAAAACAGCTAATCATGGTAACAAAAGACATGATAGTAGTTCTGGTTTTCAGCTACAAAGATCAGTCAACGGCCACGAATCACTTGAAAGAAAGTGACAATATCAGAATCGAACGTATATATTTAAAGAAAAAAAACACCACCACAAACTACAATGGAAATCAAAACACTATTTGAAGAAATACGGAAGAAACGTTTTTATAAGGTCTCCAAGAGAGCAGGGAACACTTTCGGAAAAGGATTTTTTATCTGAAGGATTTGTTCTTAATTACACTTAACGCAGAACTTCAAGATGAAAGATGTACATCGTTTTGAAGACATCTATCTCTAATACATTCCAATTTGACAAACATCAAATTTAAGTATCAGGCCGATTTTAAACTTAAACTTAATGAAAAACAAACATTATAAAAGAACTATTCACATGTAACTTCCCACATTATTAAGAAATAGTCTATTGCATCACTTAAGTTTTCAAAAATGCATTTTGTTTACTTTGTGTAAAAGAGATTGCAAAACAAAACGAAACAGAGTTTCTGAAAGAAGCACATTTTGTGTATTTTGGTGTTTCATGTACGTTTTTTTTTTTCTCTCTCTATTAAGACGCTGAAAATTTTAACTGTTTCTAATCCTATTGACAATGACTCCGGCACTGTTCCTTAGATAAGATAAGATAAGATAAGGTAAGATGAGATATACTTTATTTAATTTGTCCTCGAGAGGGAAAACCAAATACATTCAAGGTATGTACACAGTCCAAAAAAGAAAAATAAATAAAATAAAAAAGCAAAAAATCGAGAACAGCATCAGAAAAAAGCAGACTCAAGAAACATCACCACAACTTGATAAGGAGGATGACTGTTCGTAACACATGTATATAACTCATCTGATTCGAGGACACAATGAACTTGTTTCCTAATGCTCATGAAGGAACTTTCCATAAGCTAATGCTTGAAGAGGCCTGATATTTTGTGTCCTAGTTAATCTTTGTCCTAAATAATCTTTGTTCAACCACTCGTATTATATGTCCAGGCCTCTCCTCACGAGGACATTCAGCATGAGTCCACTAATACTGATTAATTGAAGTTGAGAGTGTGCCCTAATTTACACATCAATCGACTATGTCCTGTTTTTGTTTTTTCTCTCTGTTTTTTTTTTTTTTTACCATATGAGTACCATATCTAGATGAAGGCGGAAATAGCTCAGCTGGTTGAAAGCGGAAAAATTCCAGGACTCAATGGTCGAGATATTCCCTGATTAAAGAGAGTGAAAAGCAGAAGTAGCAAACCACGGCAGTTTTAGTTCTGATTGAATAGTGCCCTAGGATTGACGTTCCTAGGGGACAAAAATAGTTTTTATGTCCACTGGATCAATATTAATACATTTTCATAACTTACACAAAGAACCGATATTATTTTCATTCTAACATCCAAAAGTCATTAAAGGCTGAATTGCTTTTAAAAAAAAAATTAAAAAATAAATCGGGCATTATAATTTGCAGTGGAATTCCTTCTCAACATGCAGTCAATATGGTAGCACAGTTTTTATGTTAGATTGTCACTTAGTCCAGAATTATCAAGGTTTCATGAATGAATAAGGGTATAGAAACATTAGCATCACACCAGTTCCTACTGAAATGTTTATGTTTGATAAGGGCCATACCGACTGTGTCCTCTAGAGTTGGAAGAGGACATTCCTGAATGATCGTTTCGAAGGAGTAGGTCACTGTCGTTGAAGCCAACAGAGATGCATTTTTCCTGAGCAATGGGACAGGACGTAGACTACAGTTTAATCACCTATTCTGTCCCACAACATCAGTTACTGTTGCATGATTGATATAAAAGGCAGCTACTCTTTAGTTCTGATAAGATCTCTCTGTGCATTTGTATTTGCCTGTCTTGTTGTTTTGTCTTTTTCCTGTTTTTGTCTCTAATATCTTGTTACATTTCTACATTTTTCAAAAGGTCAATTCTGATAAATAATGTAGTTATAAAGGAATAAAGCACAGTGATATGTTCAACGTAAATGACAAATCACAGCAGATATTAATCTATGATACCGTTAGATTAATGTGCCGCCTTGTAAGCTTCCCTGGAATCTGGAAGCAGACGTGAGTGTTCCCATTTGGTTTGTCGCGGTAATAAATTGCAAAGCGCTTGGAGCTTCTGATGTATGGGAATGAGCGCTATATAAATGCCAACCTTTTATGATCATTAGGTAAAATGATAGGGACACTATTATTTTATACATTATTTGGCAATACATACATTTGATAAATGTAACAATGAGAGTAATCATATCTTGATTTACTATCTAATTTAAAAAGAGTCCCTGGAGTGGCTAGATATCTATCGTAACAATTATCCTAGATTTGTAATAGTGGTATTTCTAAGTCTATTCATCGGATAATTTGTGACTGCATGACCTTCAGTTTTACATTAAACGTCATAAATCTAGAATTTATTAAGATTATGCATGCATAAAGAACAGAATAATCAAAGTTGCCTAAATCTTCGGCATTTTATGAAAAGAAATTATTCCTCGATTCCAGAAATTCCAATCTGCCTTAAGATGATATGAGATAGACAGAATAATGTAATATATGGTAAAGTAAGATAAATAAAGACATGGCAAGACAGATGAAGCAAGGTAAGATAAGAGTATATGAGATAAGATTAGGTAAGACTAAATCAATAATATAAGATGAGATGAGATGAGGTAAGATAAGATAAGACAAAATAATATAAAAACGATAAGATAAGACAAGATACGAGAAACTTTTTTTTCTACATTCACAAGATCATATTAGTCAATGACGCCAAATCATTTACATTCACCAGACAGGACCTTAGCCAAACACCATAATCAGTATACTACTATTACTTTGTTAGTTTGTAACTGTCCCAGGTTGCTTACTATGAAAGAGCGAACCATCAATAAGGACGGAAGACATTCCACAGAATCGAAGCATTGAGTCAGATCAGGGTGTTAAACTGGCAGGGAGGACACTGAGGGATAGAGAGAGTATTAACCTGGTCATTGAGTGGTGCTGCCATAAGCGGATAGATAATGTCCTGAGAGAGATGTGAGTCCAGATCATTTGACGAAAAGCCTTTTTCACAGAGTTTTAAGTATTTTCCCCAACTTTTATAGTCTTATTTTAATTTACACAACCATGCTTTTGGTAGTTCTGAATGAGGTAGGTCATAGTTGATCACACGAGGAAGGAATACAGCCCATTTATGGGTTTGTTTTACAATGATGTGGATATGTCTGAATGCTCATACTTCATCAAGACCTGTCTGCCGTGTGTAGAGCATGTACTCAAATCAGCGTGAACGACATTCCCTCGGTTCTGTGATCGACTCAAAATAGATTATTGTTTTCTGCATTCTGTGATAACCACTTTTATAGATCTTCATACATCTTCTTAGATCATAAACTATGCCTGGCGCAATGTAGCCGTAATCGTGCTGATGCAACACTTCAAAAAAAAAAAGAAAGTTAATTAAAACCTCCAGTATCAATACCAACACACACAATTATAAGACAATTTATCAAATCCCTCCAATCTTTAAGAAACTGCATTTAGTTCACTGTGTATTGAAAGTGAGATTGTTAAAACTAAATAGTCGTTTTCTCAGAATATGTCTTAACCGAAAGGATGATTTTGTCAGAGTATTTAGAACAGGCTTTAGAGCATAACAGACTACTTGGACGCATCCGGATCAAATAGTTGTCTATTTCTGGACAGCCTTCAGACATTAAGACTTACAGATGCCTCAGTGGGCAGATACTAGAGTGTTCAGCCGCTTGATACCATGATTGCATATTATATTATTACTTCTTTCCTCTCTGATTAAATTGTTCCCTTGCTCAAATTTCTCTTTGTAATACATTAGCTCATATCGTGTCTTCGAAAAAGTAAGCAAACAAAATTCAAAATACACTTTTCTTTTGAAATATTGATCATATACCCACCCACCCACCCACACCAAACACATACACACACACACGCAAACACACATATATTCCAAAAAGGTGATTAAGTTATTAGGCTATGAAAAGAGCATTTTTCTTACACCATACATTTCTCATGATGTAGTTTCCAACAAAGAGCGCGAGATGATCCCCCTTTGCTGGCACTCTAGTCTGACAAAGGAAGTAATATGATGAGCCGGTCACGACCATCTAATCGCAAGGGTAACATGACGATATCTGACAATACAATGGATCCGATTACAAGGTAACCAACTGTGCAGAATGAATAAGAAAGAATATTATGACGATGAACCATGATTTGGTCCCTTTGTCAATGACAAGAAAGCCGCTAACGTCAAACCCTCTGAAGGCTGTGTAGATCAATCGAGCTGTACACCAGAATACAGAAATTGGACAGAGGTATATCCTAGGGTGGGGGAGGGTTCTCGGCGGCTGTTGCCTTGTTTCACCTGCGTTTGTCCTCCCCTGCCTGGCTGCCTCAAAGGTCTTGACACATAACACCGTGACAAATTGTCAAAGTATTACAAAACATATCACATTCAAGAAATAAGACTAAAAACACCATACATTATAAGCTGACTGAAAAAAAAGAAACATTGAAAGATTGAACCAAATCCTGTTTTTTCAAGCAATGAATACACAAGGAAGGAGAAAACTGCACACAACATCACAGCATATTTTTAATAAAATAGAAAAAATGGGACCATAAACTATTCCACATAGGAAAGAAGAGCAAACTTATTAAGTGACAAACTTAAAGTGACAAGCTATCTACGACAGGCGGAAGAAGATCTTAAATTACATAAGAAAAGTTATGCATGAGAGGGCGTTTGTCTGCAAAAGGATATAACAACAAAACCATGCATTTTAATGTGCTTAGTAAGAAACAACAGCAACAAACAAAATAATAGTTTATAAAATGATCAGCCACGTAAGATTAGACGAGTCACACGACCATGTATCGTGGAAAACAACAACAACAACAACAAAACAGGGAAGAAAAACGCAGGATCAATCATCATAAAGAAACCAGCGACGTAACAGGAAACGAGCATAACAGTAATTGCATAGAAACTAAATACAGTAGTAAGCGAACCAACAAGACAGGGCTTTTCAAAGCCATCATAAAATAATGGATAAACGGGACATTACAAAAAGTGTTTGACGCTTATTCCATTGTGATTTGACGATTCTGACACGCGGCAACATGTTCATAGAGATGCAATTTTAATAGAAGCGAGCAGATGTGTACATTATTGATGATCATCATATACAACCAACAAATTTATTCCAGAGCTTTAAAATTGAAGACGGGCTGTCAACCGGCTGTTAACTCTATACACTAAAAGGAACAAACAACAACTTAGAGACCTCGATATGCTGAAGACAAATGAATAAACTGATGTCATTGACCATCGACAGCTGTTGACACAATGTTTGGTCTAATATACCGGCATGGTTAAGCAACTTCAAAAATTAGAACAAGTAAACAAGATCACATCTTACGAAACGAACAGCGCACTCACATTTTGTATTCATGTCCTATATTATTCTAATTATTTAATGAGCATTTTCTGTCTTTGATCCGTTGGCCAAGTAGAATTACTGATTAGGCCGAAATAACAGAACTCAATTTACCAGAGCAAAAGAAACAGGTTACGTAAAGTCTGTGCTAACCTACTTTAACTAAACAACTTTTCCGTGAAAACGGTATTTTGAGAAAACGGCGACTCAGTGTGGTGATCTCTCTTTTAACACATAGTTCACGAAATATAGTTTGTAAAAGACTGTAGTGGCACGATAGAGTTTATAGTTTAACAGGTGGGGAAATGATTAAATTGCAATGGGAAATGTGTTTTATCAAAGTATTTAGTAGTTTTCGGTTTGAAGATGCGAGTATCAAGGTAGCGTGAGACAGACAGATCTAATCAACGCCATTCATGAATGGAAGTGTTAACTAGGCCAAAGCTAATTGGCAAGACGCTTTCATACATTCCAGTATACGGATGGAAGAGAATAGTGTCATTTAGCCTCTCTCAGCCTCCAAGACAGTTGTATAATGTTTCTTTCGTTTGTTTTCATCTCTCCTGTTTTCCTTCTGCTGTTGCCTAAATGAGTTTCTTAGTGCGGAACAGCCCATGGCTGACTCGAACGCCTCAGTGCGTCACTGTCGTGATATTGTAGTGTATCGTCACACTATCAGTTCAAATTTTTCTGGGTCTTCCCTTCACCTTGATGTCGGACTTTCTCATGTTGTAGGTCCGCCATGACACTTAGTGTGTCTGCATCCTTGTCAGATAAATAATAATAATAATAATAAATACAGAGCATTTTTATAGCATTTATCCTCGTGCAGCGTACAAGCACTAGGCGCTTTACAATCAGCATCAGCACGCACAGCCATGTCGCTCTCTTTTTTTTTTTTTTTTTAAATTCAACCCTTAAAAGTATTTTTGAAGAGGTTTTTTGAAGCCACTTCATTCAAATACCACGAAAAAATCCGGGTTTTATAACGGATTTTCTGGCCTGTTTCACAACGTCACCACATTCCTGTACTACACACTAACCGCCAGGTATTGCATACCAAAAGGAAGGGTAAAAACAGGGCTATCCACTGATGAGTAGTGCGCATTAATATACTTTGTCTTCAAACTAGGAGTAGTGGGCATGTGCTTGACGTCTGAGATTCCAGTGTCTTCTTGTTATCAAGAATTCTCCTGACTATTGCTATTGTCCTGTTCCACCCTGCTCATTTAAACTCCTGCACATTGAAAAAAAACTGTTGTTTAGTTTTATTAACGATCTAAATACTCCAAAATAAATAAATAATCTCAAGACGTGGTGAAACTGCTAAAGAGTTTGTTTACAAGAAAAATGGCAGATGAAGGCCTGACTGCTTTAGCACAGCCTAAGTCCCAATAGACTGACTCTCTATTCAATGAAGCCAGCAGATGTAATATTACCCTCTAATGAAACCGAATCAACTTGCCGTGGCAGAGAGCAAAGTAAGGTGAAACCTACAAGTGCAGAATTTGTCACCAATCATTTAATTTAACTGGAAATGGCAGATTCTTGAATCAGTCAGCTTTAATGAGTCCTATAATGGACAAATCGGTTCCAAATTGTGTTTTTTTTTAGACACTGTAGACAGCTCATTACCATGTTCATTGACGTGGAACTGATAAAGCCCCTTAATTAATTGTTCCAATCTTAAGGGGTTTTTTTTAATCCTCTGTCAGCAAGTTATACAAAAATATGTCTTATAATAGACCAATGAATGGTACACAAAACAAATCATTATGATGACATACAGACGATGAGGACTCAGGCTGCTGAAGTGTCTCTGACGGCATTGTCATGATTTGAGACACTGTTTATGTAACAAATCTAGGAAAAAAATTATGGTAGAAATTGTATGTTCTCCAAGGAATTACTGTATAATAATGAGTACACCATGTGTCAAAATTTTGGTTTTCTATTTATGATATGAACACATGATGTTGCTACCTTTGCAATAATTGAACGGAAAAACAGTAAGAGATAAGAAAGCTAAAACATTTCGGCAAATTATTATTATTATTGTTGGTGCCATTATTGTGTTACATTTTTATTATGAATAATATTGCTGCTGTTTTATTAGATTTGACCCTGGACTAGTTCACGGCTGTAACATCTATACACTTTGGGGTCATTTCACAGGTAATTATTTTCCTGAACCTTACTTCATGCCAAATGGCGATCATCCCCACGAAATTCCGGAATTCCACAGAAACGGTCACTTGTAACAAATATGTGCCACCCGGTTGTCCTTAAGTTCACTAGTATGGTATTAAATCTGTAAATACCAATTAGTAAACAACTTCGTTGAGAACCTATACTTACCATTAGTGTCTCTTCCATAGATCAATCTTCTCTAATACAACCATTATTATCCATGTCTTGAAAGAGAATCCCACGCGATACTTTCAATTGAGCGGTGGGAGTAGTGGCTTTATTGAGATAATGATCGTATTGACAATCAATTCCTATGCGATGCCACACAACGTATCCTGAAAATCCCCGGAACTACAGGCCAAGCGTAAAGTGAAGTGCTAGACATGGATTTCAATCACGATGGCAATGAGTCCGTTGGGGAGGAAAAGAAGACGGCATAAAGGCTGTGAATGGATGAAGGCTCTAATGCTCGTTAGATCAATGGTGCGTTCTGTTATTGACGTAGATTACCATTGGGGGATGAAGGAGAACAAGCATAGGTGTCGGTGATGTGCTAGTGGGCAGGTCGGTGGGAGGACCTTCAGGGATCTCTAGCATCTGCTTCTTGTGCTACATCTAGATCTAGCATCGTTAAGGAACGAAGGAGGGTCACAGAAGCAAATGCTGATGCCCTGTGATTGTCATGCACATGCCACCAATTAGGACAATTCCGGTACTATACTCTGCCATTTTAAGGACAAAGACCCTGTTCATCGGCAAGACAATTTTCTGAATAGGAAATCTTCTGTGGTACCGTTCAGGAAAGATCTGCGACAATGCATTGGGACTTTAAGCACCTGTCCCTTGCACTAGATTTTGATCTAATGGGCCTTGGGATTCTGGGAAAGGGGGGAGGGAGTCTATAGAAACAAATGCTGTAGCCCTGTACTTGGCTTTGTTATCGTTTTCTAAGATTCTTTACAAGTATCTCGATAAAGCTATAAACAAACAAACAAAAATATGTACGCCATAGAACACTCTATATGTTACTGGATACGAAACATGCCAAACTGTAGTTCCTGGCATATCTGTGTGAAAATTTGTTGTGACGTCTGGCATCTATGTCTTGTGCTAAATCTGGATTTAATATGGACGGCTGTTAAGCTTATGTTGATGCCCTATTGAACGGATTTCAAAGATTCTTATTATGTTCATTGTCATTTTACCGAAAGAAGAAACATATCTATGATAGAAAGGGAAACAATTTATTGGATAAGGAAAATATCACGCTTTGATTCCTCAGTAAATCGAAACAGCGCATGTTTTTTGGCTGCTCTGAAACTGGTGGAATGTCACCCCAACGAAAAAACTGAGAACGGTTATGAATATTATGCCCTACAGAAGAGGGACGAACGCTGAACTTGTTCTAACATGACGTATACGGAGTTGATCATTTACAAGACAATAGAGATCTCTGAATGCGGGCCATGTTTGATTTAATTCTGTGGTCATTTTCGGTAACTATCTAACCTTCTTTCGTCTGATGAAGTGTGATTTCTCGGTTTTTCTTTCTTGCCAAAATAAATACGATTACTTTAGAAACAAAACAAAAGGAACAAATCCGGCCACCAGGTATATCATTATGACTATTTCAGTAGATCAGTTAGAGACTGAATGCATGGTATGGATAATTCAGAGTGTTCCAAAAATATCGCCACTCTTTAGATGACGATACATGTAATGTATTGTTCATTGACTTAAAACGATTAATGATTTATGCACACATGAGTAATGTAATTAGAACGAGAATGAATGCATAATAAAAAAAATAATTTCAAAGTAAATTTTTTCACAATCAAGCAACTCGTCGACATATGTTACGAAAGATTCTTGCAGCATTGGGAATACATTTTTTTGTGGAGGGGTCCATGTATTCTCATGCTTGTTTATAATGTTAAAGATCATTGTTAGGATTTCACCAGCACAGCATGATCATAATGATGTTCTATTCTGTCCTACTCACCCAAATCTCCAGTTTCATACTCTCCTCCTGTCACCCTTTCCACTTAATGCCTCTCTCTCTCCAACCTCCTCAAAAAAAAAAAAAAAAGAAATTAACACTCGCACACGAAGGAATATGACCGCAAATTTAACCTTGAAAAATCCCGACAAGTGCGCAATCACAGCGCAGCCGTCCCCAGACCGCTTCAGTTTCGATTCCTGCTCTTTCATGTATAATATTATAGTGTTAATAATAATTTGAACAGTACAATGCCTCGAATGAGAGAAGCTGCATATGGGAGACGTCACTGGATAATAAGATGGAGACGAAAACAAAACGAAAGGAAATGAATGCACTGTGTTTGCTGACAATGGCAGAAATGAGATTTCTGAATCTGGCTTCACACAGGGGTGTTTTTTTTTTTTAGTAAAACGAAAGACAGAAATTACAAATTACCTTCACTGTAGTCAGATACTCTGACGCACATTTTGACCTGACATGGTTGTTAAGTCCTTCTAGGTATGCACTTTCAAGGTTTTAAGTTTCAGCATTGATTTATTAACCTATTTCATTCTTCAGGTTCAGACATCTACTATTCCTGTCCGCGATTCACATTTAAATTACCCAGAGTTTGTTATTAGGGTTTCTTGGAACAGAGTCTTGAGTCTCGATTTGATGGTCTCTGCGCTTTTGTATGTGGCTTCGCGCCTTCACCGCATTGTACCCACGTTGATCTTACATAGGGCAGGCCAGAAGACATATAACAACTTATTGAGTCGACATTATTGGCTGGTTTCATTTCATTGTTTGAGTGATTACCCGAATTATTCAGTGAAACTAGTGTCCATTTCCGCAGTTCTATGTTGTTACGGAGTTTTATATTTGGCTTAACCCATTTGAGGTTATTACATAATATATATTTCTCTATCTATCTATCTATCTATCTATCTATCTATCTATCTATCTATCTATCTATCTATCTATCTATCT
>JBCEWB010248638.1:0-23392 GCA_039654565.1 Peronia peronii
AAATCTGTAATTATTTTTTTTGATTTGAGCTATGATTTACATAATAAATTCACTGCATTTACTCTCCGCCTGAAGCCTACTTCAAAGGAAGCCGCCAGCATCCGGTCGTGCTCAACTTTGGCCGGCAGAACTGCGTAAAAAATATCAGGCGTCGCCTGATTTGCTCAGTTCGGGATTTTACGATGATAAAGTTGACCTAATTTTCCCCTACACGTACCGTCCGAACTGTGCAAACCCAAACTGCACAGTTAGAACGGAGCAAAAACTGAGCGTGTATGGCCGGTGTTACACGTTCAGTCGACCCGGACCGGTTTTGGACTTCAGCTGAGCGTAGTTGAACGTCAGTCCGATCGGAACGTATAGTAAGGAAATCGTCAGTCCATCGTCAGTCAATCCGGACACCCCCAAAAATCAGGCACTGCCATATTTTTTTCGGTCCGGTCGGACTGAAGTGCTTGGCGGGCCACATCGTCTGATCTTTTACCCACCGGCGAATAAATGTTTTTTTTTTTCTTATAAACTTGTCGAAAATGACATCCTATAACAAAAGTAATCTCAAATTCAAAATCAACCGGTCAAAATTAGCAAAATGACTCCCGAGTGACTTGTTTCGTTGCTGTATTTAATTTAAAAGATAACATAATTGTCTTTTTTCTTCTAGACTGCATCGGCATGCGTAGTGCGTTTTGTTGTTCTGTAGACAGTAATCACTGGTGTTATTTTTTGTGGCGTTGAGACAAACATGCAGTGGAATTTTGTGCCGTGTTGTCCTTACACACTAACTTTAGTCCTATTCTTTTGATTTTTATTAAATTGAAAGAGGTTTATACCATGGCGTCATGGTGCAAATAACCAATTCTTCAGTTCATCGAAATCTATCGCTTTATCGAGTGCTTGTGGAAAATTAAATCAAAAGACTACAGCAATAAATTTTCAAGAGACAAAGCATATGAAAAATTTCTTGACTTTTGTGAGTGGTTTGATCCACAAGCTAACAGGGATAGTGTATCGATGAAAATTAACAATCTCAGGAGTGCCTTTAGAAAACAACTGAAAAATCAAGAGCAGTCAAAACTGTCAGGGCGCTGGAAACGATGAAACCGATGAACCAAAATCGTCGACATTTTCTTTGTAAGAGTAATTTCATGCCCATGATAATTTGGATTGTCGCGTTGCATTCAGAGATTGGGGGATCGGGAGAGAAAGAAACTACACGTATGTACGTCTTTTTCAGAGAGAGAGAGAGAGACAAAGAGAGAGGGTGAAGAAATGAGAGCGAGAGAGAGAGATTGGGTGAGGTGGGTGGAGAACATTAAACAGCAGCACAACACATTGTTTACGCTAAACAAAAGATGCTATTAAAACCAAGACAAAGATTCTGACCAGTCTGTTCTTCGTACACAACTGTGAGCTTACTTTACCACATTTGCTATTTATTTTTTAAAGTAAAAATCTTATTTTCAAATAGTCTTCGGCCAACACCTCGTAAGTTGTAGCGCAGGTTTCAGGGATTATCAGTGAAAGTGCTGGTTGGGAAACAAAATTAAATGCTGAGAATCTGAGATCTCGGAAATTCCTACCTGTGGCAAGGTAACGAAGAGTTAATATGAATGAGCCTTTCATGACGACTTATAGCGGTTCGCATCACTGTTGATTGTTCAAGGGTGAGACGAGAGACAACAGATGTAAATACATCTCTTCGTCCATCTTCATGAAATTATTGAAATCCCCAGGACATGCCGTAATCTTCCATAAAAGATTCGTATGTGGATACACACTCCTCTTTAAAATCCAAATCTTTCGACCATAAACGACGTTTTCTTCTTCTCTTATTCTTCAAAATAACATAAGCTGCTAAGATGTCATCCATCACTTTATCATCCGTCATGGCTTTAGACATACATGGCAGGATTTCCACCTGTGTGAGTTTGTCTGATCCGGATCGCCTGCAGTTTGATCGTTGCGTGTAATAGCTGACCTCAGTCGTACGAGGAACTGCAGGCTGAGTGTAGTCGAAACTGATCCGTATTAACTGAATGTGTAATACGGCTCTATCTCTCACATGGTCAAACGGACCAAATATCCATTTTTTGCTATGTGCTCGAAAGAGATACTGCAAACGTCTTTTTATTTAAGTACCATGTGAATAATAATTCCCCCGCAGGGGCTCGGAGTATATAAGTTTAGTGGGTTCTTTGCCCTCACCTACAGGCGGTGAAAGTCCGCCATCGGTGGGATGTCTCCCACGCAATGCCATCCCCGACGTTCCAGGGGTGACATGACTTTTCTCTCTCTTTGCTCCTGTCTTCTGTCCCGCTCTCTTTCCTCTCTTCTTCTTGACATGAATACGCATCTTACCATATTTGGCACAATATAGCCGTGATCATGCTGATGTGCCGTTAAACCCCAACACAAACAAAAGCATATGAAGAATAATAATGATAAAAATTTAAATAAATAAATGTAAGTAGATATACAGATAAATAAATACATGAATTAAGTAAACAAGAAAGGAAAAAACAAATAACGAAAGAAAAAACAGAGAGAAAGAAAGAAACAAAGAAAGCAAGCAAGAAAGAAAGGACAAAAATTCTACCAATTTTCTTCCATTTTCTCTTGTCCTATAATTTCTTCCAATTAACTCCAATATCACCTCCAAACTGAAAGCTCTTTTTGATTTAAAACAAGTTCTTATTAATGTTTCCTTCCGAGTTTATTGATTATTGATTTTCAGTAGACTGACCTTGAATAACTAGACAAAGCATTTGAGGATAACATCTGGGGTGTGTTGTATACCAGTTTTTTGGCTTGTGATACGTTCCATCCGTCCCAATAAGAAATATATTGATGGCTTATTTTCAAATGTAAATGCGACAAACTATTTGAGAAATCAGTCATGTGTAAAACACATCTACATCAACAGCATGACAAACAGTTTTTGAAAACATCAGAAAATGATATTATTAAAAGACACAAGAAATTAAGCAACTGCAACAACAATATTTCGAAAAAGTGAGTTTTTAATAAAATTACTGAAAAATATCAAAGACTGAGTAGACATCAATTTTGACACAGCTCCATTAAAAACAAGCAACTGAATGGTAGTACTATAATTCTCCAATAATCAGATTATTCAATGTGTTCAACTTAAGTCTTTCATGAAAACAGTACACAGATGTACATGTATTCAGCACACAGATGTTTATGTATTCAGTTCTAAAATAATCACTACATCTTCATTTACTAATATAAATACTGGTAAGAGAAATAAATATACAGTAATTAAAACAAAAATATCTCGCCACAAAAAAAGAACAACAAAGGTGGTAATCCAAACCTGAAATAACTTTTTCTTAGTTATGTCAGTTGTGTTGAACTATTTAATGTTGTTTCACAGCACAAAACAATCTGTTATGAAACAGAGAATCTAATTTAAACATCATACATACATGTATTAAACTGATTTTCTTTTCACCTGAAAATTAGATCCAAAACACAATGTAAATGCATAGTGAAAGAGCATTTACATTTTTGAAAAATAATCTACAGTTTCTCTTTTAAGTATCTGTCTATAAGAATACAGTCCATATTACAAATCTGAACATTACATAAATAGTAGTCCCCATAACTGCATTTTAAGGATGATATAAATTCTGCTTGGCTATCTTTTGGACAGCTCTATCAATTAAACATCTGCACTGAGAAAACTGCCAATATTATATATGGCTATTATTAAAAACAAAAAGTTTTTCCTTGGAAATTCACTCATAATATAAAATATTCAGTGCTAGTCTTATTGGAGATCATGACCATGGGCTCTGATTTGACAGAGGCCAACATGAAGAAAAAGCAATAAAACACTGACAAGAATATGGCTCTAAAAAAATTCAATGGAGATTCTTACCTTAAGGAGTGGATCTTTTAGGCATTGAGCAAAATCAGAGACAACTAATGATATGGATACAACATCAAAGTCAAGCAAAACACCCTGAGAACTTTTAATTCTTGAAATTCATTTCATGCAAATAGACTGCTATAGACTGCTGGTCTTTGACACGTGTACCACAGAAGGTGAATGCAATACCCACTATTTTCTGGTAATTTGCATATGTGATTAATAACCTTAGACTCTCAGAGGGATTTGCATGGGGCACATTCAACAAAATCTGTGTGAAAAAGTGATATCCAACTAAGTTTCAAAACAATCGATAAACAATAATAACAAGGATAAGGAACATTTTTACACAATGTTTATTCCTGTCCAGTACTGCTTTGCACTTTATTACTGCCCCAATAGACACAATGGATACACTTATAAAATTATGTTCTCAGCTTCCAGGGAAGCCTACAAGACAGCTGCTTGTTAAGCCTGCAAATCCTTATCAATCCAACAATAACACTCTGTCTAGCTCTGCTGAATATTTGTTCAAGGTCATTATTGTGGAAAGACAGATAATTTTTCCTTTATTATTTGAATGAATTTCTTGAAATTAACTTCTGTTTTAGACTGTTGAGTCTGGGTAAATTTGCAAGCCAGCCTTCTAATGAAACTGAACTTTTGTGCTGTTATCATGAGATGTTATATCTATGGTGATACATATAAAGGTCAATCAAGGTAACTAAATATTCAACTTAAGTTTACTTTTATGCACCAATGAAATAAGTAAATAAAAAATACACACAGCCAGACTGACACATAAGAACAGGATAATTCTGTGAGGAATGAAAAGGTGAGTGGTGTATGACAGATGCAGTTGTGGCATATTTGTGTAATAAACTTTATCTTCCATCAAGGCTTGTGCATACAGGTAGTTTGACACACTCAGTAGTATTCAATATAATACATGGCACTTACACAATACAGAAATAACTTATGAGATAGTCAAAAGTTTGATAATACAAAATACAGATGTATAAAGCAAAAGTGAGTCATACTTATCAGGGTATAAAACAGAATGGAGCATTGCTGGAAATACATGTTCATGTATTTCATTGTTTACAGAAGGATATACATGCACATATATATCAATCATCAGCAGAAGTCTGTGAAATGATATATGGCTTTTTGATTCATAGTCATAAAGCAATCTTCTATTCTTTGTGTTTGGGGGAGTGGGAAAGGGGAGCACCTCAAAAATCAAATTTTCTGTCATTTTATTTATTTTGGGGATACAGTGGTCTCCGCCTAAGAGCTTGGTCACCAGGAGACAAAAAAAAAGCAGGTCTTAGGTTGGGCAGATTGAAAAGCTACACAATCCATCGGATCACTGTCCTGACTGACATGATTACTTGATTGTTATTGTTAGTAGTGTTAGTTAAAGTTTTGTCTATAACGAATAAGAGCTTTCTCCTTTGTGTGCATATTTTGTAATCAGATCTAGATCTAACAAAACCTGACCTTTCTATGTGTGTAATTTCATCAATAATACCCAGCGCTCAAAGATTGAGTGAGTTTCCATGTGACGGTATCATTGCTGAAGAAAACATGATATTGCTATGTTATCCTATAGATAATCGTACGAGTGACCTAAGTGTTTAAAATTAGCCATACTGATCAAAGTAAGGAAACAAACCAATCAGGAGGTTAAACTTATTCCTCCTATACACAGAGTTAATCACAGGTGGTGCCCCACATGCTGTCAGATAAAGAAATGGTTATGGGCAACTCCATATAAGGTCTGATTACATAAGCCATACATCAACCATCACTTCCCCTCCTCGTCCACCTGTTCCCTCCACTCCCTCCCCATTTTTCTGCACACCTAGCGCTGTGCATTTCTCGCAAATGGACAAGCTGATGTGAAATTACAAGATGAGAACTTGCATGCCTTGCCACGACAATGGGCTCTTAGGCAGATTTTTTATTTGGAAGCAGGTTCTTAGAGTGAATTTATAGAAAAAAAAAAAAAATCCATTTCACAGCAGAGGCAAGTTCTTAGGCTGACCGTGCTCTTGGTGGGTTCATAGGCACAGACCACTGTATTTTCTTTCTTGTTTTTCTTTTCAAGGACTTCTATGAAAAAAAAAATTGCTAGTAGCTTTCTGATAAGTACATGTTCACATTTCTAGATACATAAAATTTCTTCCAACGTGCAAAATTTTATGCTGATTAGATTAAATATTTCAGACCCTTGGGTTTTCTATTATGCATGTATAGTATTTGCTAAATCTGATAAAAAATGGCAGCAATTTGCATGATAACCACATGAAAAATATATAATTCCTTAATATGATTTCAGAACATATGATGATTAAAATCAAATTAATGTTGTCTTTTTAAAAAATAATAATAATAAAAAGATTGAAAATGCAATCTCCATATTAATGAAAAACAGTAACTCACACTTTCAGACAAAAATTCTTCATAATTCACAATGATATTTTGATACTGCATTGAATGACAATATCAGGTTCTTCAGTGCAAACAATTAAAATAAATACTGACAATGAGAGTGGCAAGTTCTACGAGAAAAACAGTCACAACATAGTAAAAACTTACACAAACTTTATCAAACTCACAGATGTTGTCAACATATGTAGCTCAAGGATTATGTGCCTTATGATGAAGACACTGAATTTCTCTGGCTGAAAGAAAACTACATATAACAGATTTTCAGATATATGCTTATAAAAAAACTCATCTAAAAAGAAACTCAAACTTTCTATATACAAGTACATTTTTAGCATAATCATGATGTTTTCAAATGCCCATTCCATGTCATTAATGACACTGTTACTTGTTTCAATTCATAAAATATAGCCAAAGATACCTATTTCTTTCATTAATGAGTTTTGATTCATCATTACTGGGGTACAAATTTAACTGCTGCACCTTCCTTCAATCTCCTTCCTGAGCTAATTCTTGGCTTATTCTGATTGTTTGCAGTCAATAATAAAGTACATCATACAATGAATAAAATATAGTACATTATATTTCCAATTTTCATCCTCCTGTTTGATGTCAGACATGACACAATGTGACAATTTTCAGTGGTGTAAAAGGATTGCAACACTGTTGAATCTATAGTTTATCATGATACATCAGATTTTCCAATGGTCAACTGAGTTTTGATTTTGTGATATTTTGTCACAATCACATCAAAGAAAATGTTCAACAAAACTGGTTATATTATATTATTTGAATACAAGTAAAATTCGAACAGTAAATTTCATCAGTCTGTGCATCAAACAAAATGTTTAATTGAATTATCTGAGATTGTCTGAAATACAAGTGAAATTATACAGCAAATGTACTTACCAAGTTCTGTCGTTAGTCCAAATACAAAAGAGAGACCGCGATTACTAGAAGTTTCAGAATAATGTGCAAATACTTTCTATTTTATTATGTGTTTCAGCTTTGTTGTTGGATTTGATTTCTATTACTAATAAGAGTTCACATGGGAAACACATCTAAGCTCTTCTATTGTTTCAATTCTTGTCCTAAACCCAAGGCCTAGGATACCATTTGAGTTCTACCAACCATTACAATAATATGGTACAGACTGTGTAAACATTCTCTAACCATGTCATATGGATTAGTAAGATGTACTTTGTAGGTCACTGATTTTGAACCTATAATTCCAATAGAACAAATGAGAAGAAACTGAATGAGATTGTACGAGTCGTTGTTTTGTCAGCACTATAAAATACAGCTCACTGTATGCCTTTCATAGAGTTAATCAATTCTATTATTAGGTCTTTTAAAAACTGATTGAATGCATACTGCTTTTTTGTATAGTCAAATATTCAGATTCTATGCTTTAAACAAACAGAAAAAAAAGGATGACAATTATAAATACATGTATATATGAATATACAATGTATTTCTCTGCAATTCTCTTGCCTAGGCTACAGGTTAGATACAGGTTAAAAAAAACAACAAGAAAACAATATAATTGTATGTATAAATCATTTAGTGAACTAAAGGCAGTGGTTGTTAAGACAGAACGCCAAAAGTTTGAGTAAAGGTTTAAAATAATACTATATAAGTGGAGTAATTTTTTATATATATTAATCAAAAGTAAATATAAAAGGATTCTCCTCATGCACATATACATTTATCCAGCTACATCTGCTCTCATCTCTATTTTACAACATGGAGGAAAACAAACCAAACTCTTCTCATTTTTGATCAAATATATGATAAAATACCAACACTGAAAGGATTGTCAGTATCAAATGACAACAAAAACTAAAGCACCAAACATGGGTATTTGAGTACTTGAACATTTGCACGAACACAATCACAGATCTTCTAGTCTTTCTTTGCAGCCCATAACCTTGCTGCATAGATAGTTCAGCACCAATCCCATCAAGAATAAAATAAAATAAAAGAAACCTCAACCCGCAAAAACATATGTACAGTAATGTAAAACCTGTCACTTAATGGTCAAATGCCCTATCTGCATTGTATTTTTCCATGTAATAAACCAGGGATGGGCAATTTATGGCCCACAGGCTACATATGGTCCGTTACAGCATTTTCTGCCGATCGCAGATGCATTCAGCAAAAAAAGCTTCCAAATTAAAAATTTTGGTGAACTAATCATGGTAAAATGCTGGTGGCAAGGCTAACTTGTATTGAGACTTACGCCCTTGTGTGAAAGAAAAGTAGCTCCCTGCTTTAACAGAAAATCAACAAAGGTAGAAATACGTCCTCTGTGACTGACATAAACTTGCAGGCAGTGATGAGGATCTCGACAACTAACCTCATTCCTGATTTCCTAGCAATTGTAAAAAAATGTGAGAGGTCATATTTGTCTCATTAAATTACATGTGCTGGCTGATGTATAATTTGCATATGAATATATTTAAACGAAACTTTTTCAGCGTACCGCTGTCGTTTTAACTTTATTCATTTATTATTACGGTACAATTTGCACTTTGTATGAAATGAAAAGTAATATTAACTAATGAACATGATCAGTTTAAGAAGGTGCAGCCCCCTGCTAACCATGGCCCTCTCTAAGTGGCCCCTGGGGTACAACAATTGCCCACCCCTGTAATAAAGGTTTGCTGTCCAACTATAGCATTATTAATTTTTTTTTTGTACTGAAGGTATAATAATGAACTTCTCAAACATTAGGTAACACGGTATGCTATGCATCTAAAACACTTAAGTTTTTTGTTATACTGAAGGTACAATAATGTGCTTCTACAACACCACTTCTTTAAATTATGAAGGTACATTGTGTTCAGCAATACTGTGCTTCAAAACTTTGTTTTTAACTAATGAGGGTATTCATAGAACTAATGAAGAATAAAATAAAGATGCAAAATGAAAACAGGAAGTATTTTCTAGGTGATAGAAAGTGCATAAAAATGAAACACAACCCAAGAGGTCAAATCTCCATTGAAAAACTTAACAATATATAATATATATTATGGTATTATGAATAAGAACTCAAACACAAATATAGCATCAAATAAAATTGAGCTTTTGGAATCAAGTGAAGGCTCTGTGTAGACAAAAATTGTTAAAAAAGATAAGCAATGGCTAATCACTGAAAAGAAAAGTTACTTTGCCAAAAAATCAGAATGTTAATAAGACTACAGACTATTGTCAGTCAACTCTATATGCAAATCACAAATGTTACATGGAATTATCTTTAAGGGGCATTCATGGGACATTTCAAGGTAGAGTATACATTAAAATGAAAAACAAGGAACAAAAGTAAATCTGGATGATAATTTTACTGAATATCGACAGTTCCTCCCTGAGACTTGTGTACGCAGTTAGTTTCTTGACATGAGCAGGTGATCCAGATGCAGACTTTTACATTTCTTTCATATATATATATATATGAGTGATTTAAAAAAATTTTTTTTTTATGTCAAAGTCTGTGTGATTTGTGTTGTCTCTGAAAAATCTTATTTAAATAACTTCTCTGCCTACAACAAATCTAACACATTAGTCCATTTCCATCTTTAAGTATCCTATCTGGAATGGTAAAAAAAAGCAATGACACATCTACAAAAGATGTCTATAAGTACTTTGATTGTACTATAGAATTAGAAATATAAGAAATATATAATATAAATATTAATTTTTTTAAGAAAAAGGCCTTTTTGCCATAAAGTGATACGTATATTCAAATATACAGGCGATACATAAAGTGTAAATCGGATATTTGAACACTAGGACCTTTTTTTGTCTTTCTCGGCTGGCTCTGGTGCTTTGAGATATGCGTGATAGTAAAAATTAGAGAATAGTACAATCATAGTTACTCCATAAAACATACTATATATGCAGAACTTGTGGTACACATAACCATTGGCTGCTATAATAAATCCAATGATGAACTGAATGATTTGAACCTGAGTCATGCCCTGTTTCCATTTAGGTGGACTGAAAAAGAAAAGTTAGAAAAATGTGAATGAGGTATCCACACATCACAATAATAATGATAATGTTCAACAGCTGTCAACTTTCTTCTTAGATTCATAACGCAAAAATCCAAACTGAATAGAATTCTAGCAAAATGCTGACTTGCCAGAGTCTACTATGATCAACAATGATTTACAGAAGAGCATTATTGTCACTATCTAATGCACATATCTTTAGTTCCTTTTCATTGTTTAATGCCACAAATGCATTTCATGTGGTCTGATCTAGTTTTAAGCATTAACGGTAGTATACAGATCTTAGGTCTTGTTTTGTAACATCTCAATTCACTAAGGTACCCATAAACTTCGAGAACCAGCAATTCAAATAATGAACAAAAAGAGAACACAAGGGACACAATCAATAAATTGATAAGCTAGTCATTTCACCAGTGTTGATTATTAGATACAATGTAGATCTAATTGCCTTTTAAATTTGGCGAGTATATAGCTCAGTATATATATCAGTAGCTGATTCTAAATGATTTGAAACTAAAGCAGTATTTTCTGTTACAATACTTAAGAGCCATACTCTTTTTTTTTCTTCAGGATAAATTTTAGTATTTATTAACCGCTATGACACTTTACTTCTGGCGTAAAGCTGAATTTCTATTAAGGTAAGGTAGGACAAGATAAAATTTATTTCATTTGTCTTCGAAAGGGAATTCTTCTCACAGCTGACGAGACAAAAGGTACTTATAACATATGTTCACAGTCACATACATATAGCCTTGATGCTGTAATTAGAACCGATTAAAACTAAAACAGTCTGTAAATATTTTGCCACTTACTTGTCTGGGTTGAGGGCAGTCAAACCATAATACAGATAGAGCATTACATGGACTATTGAGTTGATGGCAAGGAAGGTGGCTATAGATGGCCATGGGTAATATAACCTGGACATATCTGACAGTAAGAGCATACTGGCATGGTGATAGACATGAAGAAAGGAAATCTGCCGTCGTCGATGGCGCAATATCATGAAAACTGTGTCAAGTAACTCTACAACCTGTGAATGACATTTGGCAGCATAAATAAAATATTCACTGACATAGATTTCTTCATAAATTATGCATATCATTAAATTATGCTATACAAACAGCATGTGGAAAAATTTGAGCAACACTTATAGTGACTGATCAATATACTTGTTACTTTGAAAGACAGCAAACATTCTTTTCAACACAATGAGAAAAAAATGGACTACAGTGGTCTCTGCCCAAGAACCCGGTCGTTGAGAGACAAAAAAAGCGGGCTCTTAGGCGGATTGTTACGCAACCTGTCTGACCACAGATTGTCTTCACTACTATGATTAGTTGATCATTACCGTTAGTTAAAAATTTATCTATGCGAATAAGTACAGCCTTCTTCCCTGTGTGTATGTTACAATCAGATCTAGCGATTCCTGATCTTTTTAAGCGTATAATTACATCAATACTGTCCAGCCCTTAAACGGCGTATGATTTTTCACATAATGGTATCATTGTTGAAAACAAGATATTGCTATGCTACCCCATGGATAATTGCAGGAGTGACTCAAGTGTTTACAGACCGACCAAAGTAGCAAAATAGCTGACCAGCCAGGAGACTAAACTTACTCCTCTTTACCCACAAAGCCAATCACAGGTGCTGTTCCACGTGTTATCAAACAAAGAAATGGTTACGGTTAAACAACGTGGCCTGATTATGCAGTCATACATCAACTATCACTTCCATTTCTTTCTCCACCTGTTCTCTCCACCCCATTTTATTGCACATCTAGCACTGTGCATTTCTCTCAAGTGGACAGCATGATGTGGAATTATACCATAAGTACTCGCGTGTCTTGGCCCGATACTGGGCTCTTAGGTGGATTTTTTTATCTGGGAGCACCCGGAGTGGGTTCTTAGAGAGGTAAATTATAGACGAAAAAATTCCATTTCGCAGCAGAGGCGGGTTCTTAGGTGGACCAGGCTCTTAGGCGGACCAGGCTCTTAGGCGGAGACCACTGTATTTCTAAAATGTGATTTCACTTTTATTATCATATTTTTTTCTGGATAAGAAAAACTGAAGAAGCTAGAGACATCTAGACAAGAAAAATGGTCACCAAGAAATGGAAAACAGATTATTTGTCTGATTTATGGCCTGGCACAAATTTGTTTCATAATATTATTCCAGTTTAGGCCCTATGAATCAAACTCTCCTACTTGTTCATAAGCAATGTCTCTTGGACAAAGCTACAGAAAATTTAGCACAAAGTAATCTTTTGAAATTTTTCACAGATAATTTTAAACAGAGGTTTATTTCAAAATTTAGCAGATATTTTCCCTTAATACACTGCATTGTAATATATCATTGAACAATTCAGTACCTTTGTTATCCAGTATAACTTGAATATCTGGGAAAGAAAAGGATCAGCTGTCTTGCCGTAAGCCGATCCATTATCATATAAGGCTACGGAGAAACCAACTAAAGTGATGAAGCTTGCCAAACAGCATCCAAAATTGTGAACAATAAGAACCTAAGAACAGAAAAAACAACAACATGTTGTTCAACTTTTAACATAACTATGTTCTCAATCAAGCAAATGTTAGCTGCAAATCGGCATTACAATGTTTCCTCTGGCCTGCTTAATTACAATTTCATGTAACAGATATAAAAAAAAAAACAAAAAAAAATTTTCAAAAAGCAAGTACTTCCAGCACAGACATGAAAGAAGAAAGACAGCTCACTCTGCACTGTAAATATGAACTAAAGACCTGACCTCCCTGTCACTACTTTGCTATACAACAAAGCGTCCCCTCCAAACTACTGAGAAAAAAAGTTCTTGTTCTTTGTATGCCTTTCAACCTCCAGGGTGGTGGTTATCTTAGGAGAAAGTGTCAAGTCTAGCATACTGTTTGAGCTAGCCTGCAATCTTAAAACCATTTGAAAACCCCTTTTATTCAAAATCTCCCAGTTTATTCATACAACATACTGCGTCAGTGTTTCAGAGTTATTTCTAATTCAGAATATAGTGGAATGGCCACTACAACATTATTTTACTCTGTAGTGGAAAAACAACAACAACAAAAGCAAAAAAAAAAAAAAAAGACAAAGAAAAAAGAAGCATTCACTCACACATCCAAACTCATATACTCTAAACGACCGAACTTTTTCTTCTTCAGTTATCTCATATAATTTGTGTTATTGATACAGCACATGTGCAATTTACCCCTTTTAAATTAAATGGTGTGGTCCATCGTTGCCATAAACCAGATACTGCTATCATCAACACATATCCCACGAATAGCGGTATGGATGGCAAGCCTGCTGTCATCTTCAGGAAGCTGATGACACTGACTGAAGGTGCACCAGCCATGTCTGCAAAATATGCTTGAGATAACGACTATCTGAGATTTCACTTAAAACAAGATCAACGGCATTATATATATAAACATAATCACTATGTGTACCAAAACTCATCAAGAACTTTCAAACTAGAGAACAGATTTATTGCTGGAGTTTAAAAGGACACTGATTTATGAAGCTGAAGGTTCAATGAAAAAGTCGGACTACTTGGACATTTGAAGAAAGTATAATTTATGTGTGACCTTTTGAACTTGACTTTGTCCAATGGCGAACTCTTTCAAGGGAAATAATAATGTAATTAAACCATAGACATACTATTAATATATATAAAAGTATGTTTATGAAAGAAATTGTTTTCAAGGGTGGCATTCAATGTTTCAGAATGGTCTTTTCAGTCACTGTGAAATAGCGATAAAACCAAAGGGTTTCCATTTCCGGCAATTTTCATATTAAACATTTCAGAGTGTACTTACTAATTATACATACAGTATACAGTTGATGATGACTGGTGGAGGGATATGAAAATTTAAATTCCATAACTGATATTGTCAGCTATCTTCTTCTTCTTTAAGCTCTTATCTCTGTCTGGGGTTGTCAGGGCATCTCTTGACGAGCTGTGCATACTAATCTGCTCCATCTGATGTGCTTGTTGTTTAGCTAATTTGCTGTCAGCTATATGAAAGTCCTTATCACTTGCCATTATTTAATTACATTTGTGCTTGGAAATTTCCCAACCAGTAGCCTCACTGCCAGAAAAATATTTTGAGCAAGAGATTACTTAACACTAGACCTACGAACCAGCCATGGGTGAGTGGAACTCTCTGCAGCAGCAAGGTGCCCACCTATCAATCTGGATCACCAGTGCTAGTGTTTTGTTACATTTTGGCTAATGACTATTGACTCCTCCCAGCCTTCTAAATGATACAAGGCCTACATCCGATCTCTGACTGACCATGTGCTTTGTCAATCCCTCCTTAACTCCACCCCTTGTTTACATATATATCTATAATACTTGAAACTAGTTATGAGTAGAGGTGTTGTGCTCACAGGTACAATGTACATGCCAATTACATAGGGGTGTCAAGTCTGCCACCCCCTACACACAGACCATCTTGCTACACATTCATCCATAACCTAGCATAACTCCATGGACCAATCCTTTTCACAGAAGGGTGTATTGAAGTTCATGTTACGTATCTCACTGTAAATATCTCACTGTAAACTGTAAGCTTTCACCCCCTGTGGCCACGTGGATTTAGATCATTCTTTGTAGATCAGATGGGCCAGGGTTCAGCTTCCCATGGTTACAAAGAAATGCATAACAGATTTAGTAATGGCACTGCGTGAGAGCACTAAGTCAGCTGTCTGATATGTAAACGAATAGATACGGAAGCTGCATAAGTTTTTATTCATGCATACTTGGAGTTCATGTCTAGTTCTACCCTTGACAGCCTAATCGCTGGTCCATGAGAAACTTGCTAAGTAGTCCATGTAGTTGGGAGTGTCCAGTTATTATTCAACAACGAATTACAAAGATTATTTGACATTCTGCTCCTGCATCATTTATTATATTATGTTGGATTACAGACTTCAAGGTTCTTGAGAGGACTTGAGTAGACCATTTCACGTGGCTTTTGATTGCTGTTCTTCTGTTTTGTCTAACATGAGCTGAATAGAAAGGGTTGTTTCATACTCTTGTCAAGTTATATTTCCATTGAGTGTTGAGAGATCTTCTAATGAGCTGCAGCTATGCCTGTCATAACAACAGTTTGACAAAATAAGGATCAATTTATAAACTTTTGAAGTTTCGGTGGGGTGAAAAATATCACAGAGGAGGCAGTCATGATTAATTAGACAGCAGTTTCGGTTGGGTGAAAAATATCACAGAGGAGGCAGTCTTGATTAACTAGAAAGCTACCTTGAAAGTAAGTGCTGGTTGTGCATTTCACAGGTTAACTTCTAAACTGAGTGACTGTTAACTAAAAAGTGGAAAATTATTTAGCTGAGGGTGGATTCCACACATGAGCAGATTTGGCCATTTACTTTTTCTGGGCAAAAAAGGTCAAAATTCAAAATTGCTCAAAAGGGTCATGTTGGGTATCATTTCAAAGAGCATCCGAAAATTTCAAGAAAATATACAGTTTTTAAGCTAACCATTTGCCGTAAGAGGCAAAAGAGTTACCAACCCCTGTCATTCATGGCAAAACCCTAAACTGTCGAGGAGAGTCAGTTTTCAGCCACCAAACACGTAAGACCAAGAAAAACATGGATCGTGGGTGTGAAAGAAACCCTGAAGACCCACAACATCCCCCAAGCCAGGCATCCAGCTTGCCAGGGACCGAAAGCTCTTTCTCCCCTCAACGCCCTAGATGGTACAAGAGGACAGATAAAAGAAGAAAGAAGAAGAAACACATGAACACTTTATATCTATAACTACTAATTTAAATCAAAGATAGTAAACAAAAACAACACAAAACATGAATATTGTAGTACATTTATTTCTCAAATTTGAAAGGAAAAAAAATTCATTATTTTTTTTTTTTGTATTACATGTAGTTGTTTTTTTTTGTTTTTGTGTTTGTGTATGTCAACATTTATCATGATTTATGACAAGCATTTTTAAAACAGAACACAACCTCTGGCATTCATTGGGGGGTGGACAGAATGTTCCTATGTGATAATTTTCTGGTATGTTGCAAAGAATCTGCCAGACTCTGTGCCCCTGTGTATATATTTCAACTGGTTGCTGGACATACCAAGTATTGAAAAAAAAATGTCTGTCTCAGTTTATCACATGCCAGCACGACCTGAAATATTAATTGTTACATATATAATCACTTCATTATAAAACTATTATATATATCATTAAAAAAAACCATATCCTGTTCAAGATGTATTTAAACACTGAGATCGCTTTATAGGAGTTTCTAAGATTGAATAGAACATCAGTTCGAGCTGCTTTGTCTTGAACAGATTGTTGACATTTATAGCCTCAATGATTTGAATGATTGAAATACCAGAAGCCTTCTTCAGCCTCTCTTTTCTTCTTGGTGGAATTCATCCCTCTGAGTTGATGTCATTCAGTAGCGGTAGGGTTCTTGACACTTTAATTTATTTAAATGGAATAAATAATTATAATAATAGCAATGCAATACAACAAAGTAAAGTCACATGACTCAGTAAATTCTTAGTTATGTACATGAACAAAAACTGTACACATTAAACTTGCTAATCATTTGATACAGATACATACTTTATGAAGGTAGACTTCACTTGCACTTCATATTATGTATAGATAGATCTCTCTATATATAATGTATTATATATATATATATATATATACACACAAATATATTTGGCCTCTACACATATATGATGTCGGCTAATTTTAATTATCTTTTTAAAATGAAAATTAAGAATTAACTCAGAAAACAAGATAAAATACCCAGGGGTTTATTTTTCCTAAATATTTCTCTCTAGATCTAGTTTAGATCTAATATTAGAATCCAGGGCCCTTGCAGACCTACAATAATCAGTTTTACTCCTGAGGTTATTCAAAAAGGGAAAATTCTTGTATTTTCATCGACAACAAGCAGATGGGTAATCCCCACTAACGCCACTATACACTGCTGTGCTACGATTAACACACATCGGACCTTTTCCTGGCTAAAATCAAATGTGTTGACTTCAAATTATATTGGTGACCCAAATATACCCCTAGAACCAATATTTTTTCAAAATTCCATGATAGATTGACACACATTCAAGCACGAGACTGAGTTTTGTTGGCTGAAAACAATACAGCCGCGCAGCAATCGACATTTTTCAACTTGCCTACTAGTACCGAGTGCGTGGCTCAATGTTCTGGCTCGTTGTGTTCCTGACATGCATGTTTTTTTTAATCAGCTCAAGAAATATGCAAATGAAATGAAAACAGATCTAATTTTTATCAAAAGGGTCAATTTTAGTTTAAAAATAACACACTTACCTTCAGTTCACATGAAGCTGATCCCAGGAAAAACAATGTTTTTGAACAGGCTCGATGTACGATTTTGTCCGGGCACACATCAGTTGTGTGGTTTGACCAAAGCTAAAAACCATTTTTTCCTTTTAAATTTTTTTTTTTTCACTCGAACGTGATGTTATTTCTATTTTTGCAATTTAGAAGGTCACAAGTCGTTATTTCATTTTTCATGGTATTTGACGCAGTATGAACGTCGGGTGTTTTACCTAGTTACCCATGTCTAAACATACCTTTTTAAAAGAGGCCATGTTTTGTCAATAAACACCAAAGGAACCTCCAAGGTCCAGAAAATTCATTTTCAAGACCTCTAGTCAGAAAACAAACACCTTTGGATGCTTAAGTGGCTCTATATTAGACATTCTAGATTTTTTTACTAATTTTTGTTTCATCAGTTTTACAGAGTAAATGGTGTAACCCAGAATTTCTAACATCGACCTCATAAAATTTTTTTTTAAAAAAAAAAAGATGAAAAATACAAGAAATAAAAATGTTTGAGTTTTCTAGGTTCTTTAATGACACAGCTAAAAGGAAAAAGTAAGATAACATACAAATAGACACTGTGAGAAGATACTGGCTTTGATTAGTTTGAATATTGGTTTTACCACAATACACTGTTCTGTGGAATCTGAAAAGAATAACACTGTTCCAGGCTAATTCCATTCCTCCTTTACCTAACGCATCAACACTAGACACTATTTCTAAATTTGTGCATTTCTGTATTTTGCACAAATTGCTGGGCTAATTGCAAAAAGAACTTTAGTTTAAAAAAGACCGATTGGAAGAAACAAGACATTCCGCTTGAGGCTCTTACTCTTGGACAACTTGCGTGAATTTATTGCAGATTTGTTATTTCTACATGACAGTTAGTAATCTCTGGTACAACAAACCTGGAAAGTAGCCTATAGCTTTCAATGATAATAGTTCCCTTGAAAACTCTGCAACGTTACGACAATGCAAAGCACAGGCATTCAATGCGGGTGCAATGTGCTCTGGCAACGACAATCGATAAAGTTGATCGGGAAATCGAAAGTAGCCGGGTGTTGTTAAATATCTAAACGTAACGTTTTCTCCAATTGCTCTGCAGCAGTTGCACCTACTGGTCAATTGAAGATATTATGCTATATAGCATGAAAAAAAATGTTATATCGAAAGATAAAAAAACAACCAAAAAAAACCCAGAATACTCTGAGATATACGTGTGTCAATGTAAGGCACATCACATATTTCTTAGATCCATGTCACCTAATGCACGGAGTTAGAAAAATTTACATAGCATTAGTAAGTTGACATTACATTGCACATCTTATTTCATTTTACTCTGACACTAGTAATGCTCTAAACCTGCACGGGAAGAAATTTCTGTTGGTTTGTTCTAGAGTTTTTCTACTATTCTTTGCTTTGCATAAAGGACCTTATTTCTTGTTGTTCTTGATGTTCGGTAATTTGAACAAACCTAATTCAGTACACTTAAAATCAATTTATATACAATCTACATAAATGTAATACATGTATATTTATACTTGTTTTGCTTATAAAATTTTCTATAATTTCAGATTTACTCTCTTGAGATATGACCAATGTTCGCTTAAACATATTCAAATCAATGTCATAAAAAAATATTTTATGCGCCTAGATGAAATAACAGTTTTAATAGTGTCATAGACAACAATTGGTAAAAGCCATACAGTTAATCATTATAACCGGTTTTCTTTACTTTAGCCACGTCGTATGCGCATGCGTTGATACGCTCACCCGGAACTTCCGCTCGACACGACTACAACAGAGAGCTGAGAAGGTTGCTAACAGTTCTTTACGGGATGGATTATTTCCGTAAAGTATTGGGAGGCCCGCAAGGGGAAGTGCAAGCAGCAAGTGGTGCAGAGACAGTGAGTATTATTTAAAAATGCAATATGATGGAAAAAGACAAACCCTGTAATAAACAGCTCATGCAGAGATGCAAACTGACTTAGAATGTGCCGGTAGGCTACGACTACGTCCCACTATGGGTGATCTAGATAAGATAGATTAGGCTAGTTCAGGTACCATTCATTTGATCAGTAATTTACTTCATTGCATTTATAGAAACACTGCTATTAAATAGCGATCTCAGACCTCAATTTTAAATATGATGCATATCAGATTCTGATGGGTATTTGATTTTTATAGGCTAAAAAGTATATCCTAGTCAGATCAGTTTTCACGTTATTAAGCACAGTGACTGAGTGAGGAAAAACAGGGCACTACAGTCTCACAGCTGTCCCTTAGGCGACCCGGCACATATTGATTACTGTAAACCTATATTGATACTGCGATTATTGCCTCGGCAGTATGCACAGCCGAGGGTCCCAGCAGGTTAGGGCCAGGGGTTGGTCTAGTTCATTTTACAGTAATCGATATTGCCAAGTTGAGTAAGGGGCCGCAGTGAGACAGACGGTAGTGCCAAAAACAGACCAACAGAAAGATAGGAATTAAAGTAGAAATTTCAATTGCTTTGGGAAGGTGCATCATTGATAGATCCTATCACGATGTTTTGCAGACCAAATGGGCCATTTAGTTGACCTCTTTAAGCCACCGTGTGTACAGGGTCAGATCCAGGGCAAATGAGAAGCTGGTCGCTGGTTGGGACCAGATTTCACCATGAGTATGGTAATTCGGATGTTTCAGGGCCATGTCTATCATATTATTGGTCAAAATTTATTTAAATTACCCAGATAAGACTCTTGAGGAACTCCAAAATGCTTAAAACTTTTTTTTGAAAACTCTGAAACTGGGACAGCAGAAAAAAAGTTGAAAAGAAATGTGTTTTTCACTGGATGATATGCCTGTCATTCAGATTTCAAAAGAAACAATGAAATTTGTTAAAAATGCTCATTTGGTTCGCCACAGAAAAGAGGAGAATTTGGGCAGACTTCCTTTCTATTTTTATGGGTCTGTTTGTTGTCTGCTGCATTTCACCTCGCAATGTCAATATGAAAAATTATCATTGTCATCATCTTAACTCAAGAAGTGCGCTGCACGTATATATCCAACAGGTGAAATGCTCTTTATAGTGCGAATCCCGGATTTATATGGTCTGACCTTTCCATGCTATGCCTGTCACATCGCTGTGATATTTGTCATCGTGTCGACCAAAATTAGGTTTTATCGGACTTAGTTTTGTGAAAATGTTACATAATAGGTGCAGCTGCGTCTAAGTACAAGATCTTTCAATAGTCAATGCTTTTTTTTTTTCTTCGAATAAGAGTGTGAGAAAGCCCATAGATAGAACCGAATCCCAGCAATAGGTAACAGAAAGACGGAAGAAGAGAAATCAAAGGCCACATGCCCTGCTCAAGTCCTCTCAAATGGTCTATAACTACAATCAAAAGAAACAATCATGCGGGAGGAGAGTATCAAATACATGTACTCTCTTTGTTTATAAATACCATATTGAATATTTAACGCAGACTCCACTGACCACTTGACCCATTCAACAAGTTTTGCATTGACCAGCGATCAAGCTGTTTACAAGTGAGCTGTAATTGCTATGAATGAAAGCTAAAATATCCTATGTATCTATTAGTTTATATATCAAATAGCTCTCTTGTGCTCTCACTCTGTGCCGTCATTAACCACATGTATGTATTTCTTTGTAGTAACTGCTGCCCCATCAATGTCGCTGGTCTTATCTAATAAGAATAATCTAAGTCCATGTGATCATAGGGATGATAGCCTGCAGTTTGCGCTAAGATTCTGCTATAAGATAATATAAACGTAAATACACCCCTATGCAAAGTGGTTTAGTCCGGGCAGTTACATTAGGTTATGAACAAATCTGTAATGGAAATAGCCTGTGTGACGAGAGGTGATAAATTTGACATCCATATGGATTTCACATGTCTTTGTGAATACAACCCCTTCTCCTGACATCACCTCCTTTCAAATAATATGTGTGAAAAAAGAGTGGAGTTAGGGGAGGCTTAGAGGAAGACATTGGTCAGTATGGTGGTCAATCTCGGCCTGCATTGTCTCTTCGAAGCAAAGGCAGAGTCTCCATAGTCAAAACAAACACCCTGAGGCTAAGCACTGGCGCCGACGATGCAGATTGACAAGCCCGGCAAGGTGAACCGCAGGGCGTTGCAGCCCTTAGGCTGGGTCGCAGTTCTAGAGTTAAGCATCTTCTGAATAGTATCATTTGAAACCAAAAAGTAACAGTGAAAAAATCCATTTTTTGCAGGTCTGGTTGTTTTTCTTACCTGGGAAAGTGATTTAGAAGGAAAAAAATACACAAAAAAAGCACAGCGCTCTACTTTTGACATCTAGAAAAGAAAACAAAGGAAATTATGCACAATCACAAAAAACTGATGTAAACACTGAAATAGGCCAGGTGGCGAAGACTAGTCCCCGGTGAAAACTGGTCCCTTGAGGCTAGCATAACCAGCAGTAATGCTGTGTTTTTATTTTTTTTTCCTTCTGTATGGATAGTAGACCTATCACTTTGCAAACCTGAAAACTCAATATTAAAACTTGAAGAAATCTGAATTTGGCTCGAAAAAATCTGGATGATACAAAACAATGTGGGTGCTAATACTATAGCTAAATTTATATGTTCAAGCTTAAAATCTAGATCTGTGCTAAAACATTCTGATCAATGAATCTACAGATTTAGCTACTGTATTTTGTAATTCTTAAATTAGATCTATAATATTAATAATAATAATCCACCACTTTCTGAACAATAAAAAAAATCAAAACGGCTAATGAAAGAAATTGTAATTCAGCCACATATGAATGGTTCCAAGTTTTATCAAGTCAACCCAAGCTGAGAGACAAAAACATGTGATATGTCTAGATCTCTTTAAAACAAAAAAAAGAAATGGTGGTGGTAGTACAAAGCTTGGCCTGAGAACTGGGAACTTACTCATTTCAGTTGTAGTTAGAACTGCATGCAGATATTTTGTTCAGTTATATGTTCCCATGTCATCACTAGGGATTTTGTTGTAGATCTGAATCTGTTATCTAAATCTAGATCATTCATCATTTGCAGAGAGAGGCATGCATTGTTAATTTAGATTTACTATCAATGGTTCCTGTATATTTGGGAAGATGTAATCCAAAATGTATGCAAAAATGAAGAGAACCTGAAAACTTCTTTTTTTTTTTTTTGCCTTTGCCCTTAAGTCATTTTACAGTGTACATGTGTAACAGGCATGTTTGTCTGATTCAGAATATGTCCTTGGAAATGTGCTAGTATGTCTGGTTGCCATGGAAATCCTCACCATGTTGGATTTTGCCATGATTTTTCAAAATATATCTCCTTATTTACTACCACATCTATTATCTAAATAATCACTGGTGGGGATTTATGTAGAATTTTCTTAAGGGGGTGCTCTGGTGAAATTTGAAGCTCTTTAAAATTTGGCCTCAGCCATCTGAACATCCCTGGTATGAACTGATAATTCACTGAGATCTTATTTCACTCATAAAATATTCAATATATTGCTTATTGCCATGGCAACGGTGGCCATCTTGAAAAATAAATAACTGATTAAGATTCTTAAAATTTACAAAACCAATAAAGATATTTACTTCTTATATATGAATATTGAAAGGTGAGATCAATATGGAGGTAATAGACTAGGTTTTATTTGTCTCTGATGGATGAAATAGATACAG
>JBCEWB010248744.1:0-11025 GCA_039654565.1 Peronia peronii
AGATAGATAGATAGATAGATAGATAGATAGATAGATAGATAGATAGATAGATAGATAGATAGATAGATAGAGACAGGAGGAGGAAGAAGACAATAAAAAACGTCTGTAATAAGATAGCGGTCTGCCTACCCTAACTGACACAATTCTTTTGGAATACATATATGAAGTGGTAGGATGGGATGGCTCTGCAGTATAGAAATGACATGTATGGTAGCAGTTTTCAAGATAGGCTATTAGGAAACAGGAGAATTCCAAAATACATGTAGCAATGATGTTTTACTGAACACGTAGATTCTCTATTACCTATCCAAATATTTACCTTGGTTACAGCCCATTTTTCAAGGGTATAATGAGAATTTGCCCAGTTACTGGTATGCTGCTGGATGCTACTAGCAGTTTTGAACACCTGGTTTGGCGAATCACTACTTTGCTTTTATAATTCTGGGCAATTACTGATTGTGATCGGTATTTTAAGTTCCCACATCCGTTATAATGTGCCCTGTATTACCCACCAAGGACACAGGCTGCGAACAAGTTATTCTTTATTGACAACTTTGATTACTAACTTGATGTTCATTAAACATCACCAACAAACTGAGCCATCAACGAAACAAAAGCTAAAAACAACTGACAATAATAAGAAACAACTAAAAAAAAAAAATGGACGATAACAACAATAAAAATATTGTGGGGAGAGAGTGGAAGCATATTTCACATTTGTGATTTATCTCACCCCATTACAAACAGACCCTCTGAACAGACAAAACATCATTAGATGTTGCATCATTAGAGACAACAGATGAAATGGGGAAATTGGCCTTTTTTTACTTTTGTCTCTATTTCCAAAGAGATAGCTGGACAAATACATGTACATAGACAGGATAATGGAAGTGGAAGCAAAAAAAAAAGAAAAACCCCACAAAAATAGCCATGTCGGATAAAAACATTCGGTACGATGGACAACATTAAAATCAAAGACATGAAATAACAAAAAAAACAAACAAAATTCAAGTGTCTCATGTTTACCATATTTAATATTTTCTTTCAAGGCAATTTCACATTGAAAACATTCAGTCATCAACATCTGACATCACTCAGTCACATACACAGAACATTCAGTGTATTGGAAAACGTTACGTGTGCAAGATGATTGCTTTTCTACAACATAACTTTCTGACATTGCAATGCCCATCGACTTTTGTTCAATGTAAACTCAGTACACATGTATCAGTGACATATCCTACAAATAAGAAAACTACAGCAATTCCATAAAGTTGCAGCTTTATCATGATCAGTTTTCTGCAACTTTGAAAACCTCAGTAATTTAAAAACTGGTAATGTGAATTTTCCCATCAACAAATTCCATTAATTTGCAGCTTCATTAGGATTCTGCAACTTTGCCAACACTGGCAATTATAATTAGCCATGGTTCCACATACATGTAATTATAAGAAAGTGTTCAGACATATGCTGGCAGGATAATTGAAACTCACTACCATTTACTACCAGCTAAAAGCAGCCAAATATTTTCTTAAGATCAGTGCATTCTCTTCACTGGTTAATCTGTTCCCTAACAGGTCAATGTTTTACAATGTACAATGCATCAGTAGCCTTGTAGCAGTATATTTGTTTGTTTGTCTCTTCACAACAAACTCAAATACATTTCATCTGTTTTACTCCATTCACATACTAATATCCACTGTCTGAACCACTTTGAAAATTTACTAGTAAAACAGCAAGGCTTAAGTCAAAACATGTGGGTAAATTCAATATATGTGGAAAATTGTGAGGTTGGATCAGAGATATATTTGTCTCATGTTCAAGACTTGCAATGATAAATAAAATTAATGTAATCACAGCGCTTATCCCATCACTGTGCCTTACAGACTCTAAGCAATTTATAATATACATTATTTTTATCCCACTAGATCCAATGGAGACACCTAAATATGCTCTCAGCTTTCTGGGAAGAAGCAAAGCTGCTGCCTGGTAAGCACTTCAATCCTCAAAACATATTATATAACAATAACACTCTCTGCCAAGAGGCAGGTAGATACTTTGATCTGGGTCAAGTCAGGAAACTGTAAATTAATTGTTTTTTCCTGTTAAGTCAAAGACGAGATAACCACCTCCAGGTGGTTGAAAGATGTATATAGAACGTAAGATTCAAAGTTGGGAACTTTTGGCCAGTGTCCAAAGATCTAAGCACTGTGCCATTGATACCACATACACTGGCAATTAACATCATTTTAGTTTCTACTAGGTATGACTGCAGATAACCTGTTTAACAAAATAATTCAAATACAACAACGTACATGTATTTTAAGTAGTGAAATGAGACATGGCATTTTAGAGATCCTTGTCATGTCATTTGCTATCACTGTCACTCCCTGGAAACTATCCTGTCACAAAATAAATGCAATGATAACATAAAATATTAGAGATCAATGTCCTCTCAGTCCTAACATTGATTTTTTTCCCCTCTCATTTCTTTGTATACAATCATTCTTTATTGCATGTAAACGTAGTATCATTCTCAGCACTTGATTATCCAACTTTGCCAAACATTCATTTATTTGTAAGTATAAACCATAACAGATCTATTCCATATATCCTAACCTGTGTGTCACATGGCTGTTGCATTTTCATCCCACCTCTATATAAACACACACAACAAGAGCGACTGAACTGTAGTATCTGTGTAGTATATCTATGCTGCCTTCCTATCCCAAGACTAGAATTATCTTGATTTTAAATGTGTGCCCATTGAGTTAAAAGAATTTTTTGGACAGGAACGAATTTTTAAACAAAATTTTGCCAGGAAAACAGCATCTATGAAAACTCTTCATTTTACTTTTAACTGTCAAAGATTCTTTTAACACAGACAACAGATTCATTTTGTGGCCACATTTTTGTGATCCATTACTGGAAACATCATTATAAAGACAATTTTAATATTTCCTATGTCTGCCAGGTGCTAATTATCTGAAGTTATCAAATCTCAAGATCTACAGCCAATAACAGTACTTTACTTTCTACAGCTCGGCATGACATTTACAGATTGAAAGCTAAGAATATTTTGGATGTTCTACCGAGAAAATATTTCTAAATCACAGACTGAATGCAAATCACTATTAAAGCAGGACAAATCATCTTTCACTAAGGATAGAAAAGTTCACCTGTGTTCTAGGAGAGTACAGCTGTTTGTTTCAAAGGCTGATTTTGAATCCTCGAGGTTAAATATTATGACTGCAGTTGAGGAAAATTCCCAGAAAAAGTTTGGCCTAGTAATTTACAACAAAACATTAAACAAGAATTCTTCAGTGGGGCGTAGTTTCAAAAACAATGGAATCTGATTCCATTTACAAGGCAAATAACTGAATTCCAGCTCCACCCCCAGCTTGTTAGCCATGGACACATAATTGTCATAAACTATTGCTTCAAAGTCATTCTATTCACAAATGTCACGGCACAGAATCTCCTACCAACCTGTACAATAGCAACAATCACACAGCCTTGGGGGACAAATAAACATCTCTAGAGGTGTACATAGCATAAAAATTTATATAAAAATATTTTGTTTCAATGCCATCCACATCCTGAGATGCTCACTTATTCTCAAAGTTCATAATCTTTACAGCATTGCAGCATTCACTGTTTACGCAATATGGAACTTGCAAAATCCTCCATTGAAATGGAGTTCTGTCATAAGATAAATTGACTATATTGTAAAACTTCCGGAACGAGTAGTGACACAAGAGTTCTTTGCCATTTAAAGTGTGATTGCAGTCAGATTGCAGTCCTTCTTAAAACATCAATTCATTTTACATTTTGTTTTACATATATGACAATAAGGAGAATAAAAGGCATATTTTTAAAGTTAAACCAATACCAACAAAAAAATAAACTGCCAAATCAAGCTAGTCATTTTCCATCTTAAGAGTTTTCATATTTTAATTAACAATTCACTGATTTAATTAAACATTTTTTTTTTTTAACCTTTGAAAATAAATCATATTAACATCTTGATATTTTATATTATATACAAGAGTCTTTATTTTTCTATCTATTCACTACTATGTTGCCACAGTTACTCTATTAGTTGACATTAAGGAAACAAAAAAAAATAATAATAATAATAAAAACTCTTCTAGCTGATCGCACAGGATATATCTGAAAAATAATAATATAAAACCCAACAATATAAAAGCAAAAAAATGAACAGAAAAAAAAACAACATGATTTTGTTTTCAATATTTAGCTAATACTGATTTTCACAAATAATGGAACGTATTGTGTTGTGAAACAAATGAGAGACTACGTAGCTGCCAACAATAATGTGGTTTGGTATTGTTCAAAGCCAGTTCTGCTACTTAAATGCATAATGCATTGTCAAGATTCTATTCCTACCTAGAGTCTGAAACATTCCATCTAATGTTCTTCCTATGTAAATTACTGTCAAGTATAAAAATTGTGATAAAGGATTTCACCATTGTCATTCACATTATTGAAAATGTTACCTGTATAAGCTACTATCATTTCTGCAATACACACTAAAGATTAAAGAGCCATTTCAGTGTCAGTCTGCAACAGACGACCCATAAACACTAAAAATCGTTCTACTGTGTAACAAACAATTCGATAACCAGGATGCTTTTCAGTCTTTTCTGACATTCAATAATGAAATCTGGTGTTCTCTGCTGATAAACTGAACTGCTACAAGTGAGCCGTCTGATCACTTAAATTTATGACTTTTAATACTTTCTTCATTATGTAATATATGTCTGTCACGACATCAGAGCTAAAAATGTGTTATCCTTAAAAGATAATTTAACTCAGATTTTACTTATCTGGTCGTTTCACATTTGATTTATCTCCCCTGCAATCCGGGCAATACCATTTCCCTTTTGGTTTTGTGCGGAGGCCGACACAGCCAAAGTGATACCACTCAATGACACATTTCTCATTGTCGCAACCAATCATCTCCCCATAAGAAACATTTTTGCATGAACAATATGTTGGTTCATTGGGATCAATCTGAAAGTCCAACGGAGAATCCCCTCTGGTTGTTTCTTTCTTGGTCACCTTGCGTTTTTTCTTCTTCTTTGGGACTTTCTCCTTTTCCTCCTATGAAAGGAAAATAGACATCAAGTCTTAATGTCAACAAATCAACAGACAATTTTCATCTCCATCTATCAAAATACAGACCAAAACAAAAAAAAAATACTGCACGAGAGATTATAACGAAACCTTAATGAAAAAAAAAAAAATCTGGATGCTGTGAAAAAAAAAAGAGGATAAAACAGCTTGCAGCCAGTTAGAAATCAAAATGGAAAACTTTGACAGTAGACATGTACTTATAAGACAATAATCATACAAAGTGTCAGCAAAGATGGGCTCATTAAAAAAAAATGGTTCAGCATTTCTGCTCTTGTCAATTTTTGGGGAGCTAAATAGTATATCATTACACTTTATATTTCTTCTCTCCATGAACCTACCATCCAAGCATTACTGAAAAGAAATGAGATTGAAAATCACTAGTGAAAACAGTGATGTGAGAAACACAAGGCTACGACAAATACTCTACAAGTGAGACAATATGAAACTTCAATTTATCTGAAAGCGAAAAAATTAATGTATTGGCAAATACAAATCTCATTGCGGGTAATGCTTCTGGATCTGAGATCCTAGGCATTAAAAAAAAATTTATGACTATGTCATATGAAACTCTAACCACACTGACACCTGCAGATGTCAGTACGTTATGACCCACCTTAGGTGCATCCTCTTCATTTATTTCATTTTTCTGCCTTCTCTGTCGTTTGACTGTGTTGTTTTTCTCTGGCTTCTCTGGTTCTACTTTGGCCGCCTCTTTCTTCACTGGCACAACAATCTCTTCTGGTTCTGGCTCTTTAGTAGATCCGGGATCTAAGGATGGCAAGCAACATATATAAGAAAAGTTAATTTCCATACATCTCCCTCCTACTGGGAAGGGGAAAAAAACAAAATGAATAAAAATGAATTTCTAAAGCTTAAAGGAGCATGATTTGATAGAAATAGGGAGCCAAATATAGAATGGAAAACAAATAGCCCACACATTAACATGAAGCAAATTAAAAGCTAAATAATAATTTGGTGTATCAAAAACATATCAAAATATCAATATATGTGTAGCTCGATATACTGATATTTCTACATTGTCTTTATTTATGCTTTTGACAGAAGAGCAAAAGAATATAGCTAAAAGTACACAAATACACATGCAAAATGTGTTTGAACATTTTATTTCATTCAATAAATGTATTCAAATCAAGTCCACCACATATGAAAATAAAAACTGCAGGCAACTTAATTATTTAGAGATCTGAAGGTACATAATTTGATATTGTCTTGTTTTCCCATATCTTGAATTAAAATGAAGAAAAAACAAAAACAAACAACAACAAACTATTACTAATATTTTTTTAAAAAGCTACTGCTGAAATTATTTTTCTTGTCATTACACCAAAAACACACCTCTGGAAAGAAAGACAAAGTATTTTTTTGGCCATTATATCAAAGCCTACTTCTCAAAAAGCAGCATGTCAAAAAAATGCACACATTTTACCGCTTTACACTTCTAGTGTCCAAACTGAAAATCTGATACAGATCATTTCACAAGAACTCTGTCATTTAAAACATTTTCATACAGGCACAAATATTATGATTCAAAAAAAAAAAAGAGAGAGAGGATATGGACAAAAGAATCTTCTGAAATGAATTCACAACAGAAAATAATATGCGTACCAAGATGTTCCCTGTCCTGGTCAAGCTGTCGAGAACGATTCTCAATGAGGTCAGAAATGAGCTGAACAAGGGCAATCTTTTCGTCTCCTATTTCTTGACAATGGATTAATGCCCTCTGCAGAGCAAGATGTGACTTCTTTGATGAGCCTGTTTCTTTCATGACAGTGTTGCGCAGACTCTTAATGTCCTCAAGTATGGCTGAAATGAACAACAGATGAAATAGATGATATGACATTCTGAGACATACGTTTTCACCACGAAACTTTGATTGGTAGGAACAAAAAGAACATCTGTACACCTGGCCAAAAAAAACAAAAACAAAAAAACCCAAAGAAAATAACAAACAAAACAAAACAAAACAAAAATTAAAAATGCAGGGGTTTAGTTCACTTCCTTTCAACAGTCAAGAATTTTCACACTGCAACATATCCATTACATGATGGATTTTATTCAGCTATATCAGAAAAAATGAGTTTACCCAACTCAAGATTTGAATATAAAAATGAAATCTAACATTTCAAATCCGCGGTGCTGAGTTTAATTTTTTTTTTTAATTTTGCCAAAATATGGATGGAAAGAAAGGAGAGGGGCAAACATAAAAAAAACAACAAACAAAACAAATAACTTTCAGTGATTAGCACGTGCATTAATAAAAACACAGAAAATGTAGGAAATATGGGAAGAGAAATTACACCACTAATGATGAATGACTGAAACATGAACAGACAATTTTATTGATTAGTAAATATGGTATCATATAAAATTCATGTTTTCTTTTGATCTTTTTTATCCATCATCTGCCTTTCACTCACTATCAAACACAAAATGAGGTTGTATTTACTTTAAACAACCAGCAAGAATGCTCCCTTGGTAATTCCTTCCAGCTATCTTCAAAAGCAGGATTTTTCATTTATTTTACTAATCTCTATACAAAATAAAAATTTTTTTTAACTTTTGTTAAAATTATGTTTTAATTATTAAAACTGAGACCTTAGTTTCCTTCAATTTCAATAAAACTCAGGCTGACAGCATTCTCTCTATATACAAGTCTTATAATCCTGATTCATGCCTAACAAATCATTATTTGAAGAAATTACAAACTATTTACTGCTAACAATTCAAAACAATCACATTATCATATAAAAAAAAAATTATATGATTATAAAATAACACATTTGTATATTCCTCTAAAACAAAAAAAAAGCATCAACAACAACAAAAAAAAAACAGCAACAAGACATTGCAATATCTACACTTCCACAAAATTACATTCCACATGGTCATAAGGCAAAAAATTAGTGTTCTAGGTTTCATTCTAAATCATAACATATAACTCTGTAAATCCCTCCTAAAAGAATGCCATTTAAAATGACAGTGCATTGTGATTTGTTATAAAAAATACAACTTCATTTAAGCTTTTTTTCAGACTGTCTTTGACCTGTAACAATGAATGTTGATTGAACATTTTTAAATCTATGACTGCGGCAGCTCTGTAGGAATTAATGTATTGTCAATTTCACTAAAGAGACAAGGGTTGGTACAACAGCCAAAGACCAGATCTCCCCACAAATATGTAGAATTTTCGTAGATCTGTTTTTGATCAGGAGTGTCTTGTTAGAGAACAAAAAGTATCATCTTCCCTTCTCTTAGCCTGTCTAATTTGCTGAAATTACTTAACCATCATCTTTCTCAAAAGTTATGCTGACAAGGTGTCAAAAAAAAACTGTGCTACAATCAGATGGCTGGAACTAGAGGATCTCTACTGTAATTTTGTGTATCATATGGTGAATTCAAAATTGCATTACATTTACAGCTCAGACAATACAGAATTGTTAAAAAAAATAATAAAAAATGAAGTAAGAACTAGATCTAGTGAATTGTTGAGCAAAACAGATGATTTCTCTTTGTATTTCTAAAATCTGGTTGAAAATATGTGTCAAATGTTGTAGACCTAAATATATATCTATCTACTCTTGTCAGCCAATCTTTAATTTTGCAGATGCCATCATACTGGACAATGCTGACATCTTTTCTTGGCAAAATTTAAAACTTAATGATGAAAACAATAAAATCACAGACTACTGATTTTATATAATGTTTCTCTTTAATGTTGTTTCATGGCCAGGACAAGACGATGAGTGTGCTTCCTCCTTTGGTAAATTTCAAATTACACCTCTAGTAATGCCAAATCACCCACGCAAGGTAACACGGTCATCATGACAAGCCAAGGGAAAGAAAATTAACTGTCTTGCCCAAACAAAAATTTCTGTCACAAATAGCGGATATAAAATAATGATAACTAGGCCTAAATTAAGATGAGGCAAACTAATGGTGAATAATATGTCGGACTGTCATCCCAAGCTGAAGTGCATTTCCTTTATTACCTTTGCTTTTAATATGGAGTTCTCTCATTTGCGAAATGTTTCGTTGCAAATCGTCCGGTAGCGTCTCCATTGTATCGAGATAATTCGATAAATATGTCGCAGAGCAGATTGCTTCCACTGCTGCGTTATTCACCATTGCAGCCAGCTTGAAATTTCTATGTAGAAACTCACGCTACACTATGGCAGAACACACAAACAATCTAATAACATTTGTAAACAATGTGTCTCCGTTCCTTCTCCCACAGATTGCGTCTGGAATCATTCGTTTCCGCGTTGACAGCTTTTTAGTTCACTTACAATGAATGGTGAGAATTTTAGTTTTAAAATAGTGCACCATTTATTAAAAATAAAAAAGCTCAGAAAATAAGTATATTTTTTGTTTTAGATCTTAAATTTATTTTTTACTTTGAAATGATTCATTTCCTGAGAAAGAAATTAGTAATTTTAATAGTGGATTGAATATTTCTTTTGTATTAATTGAATTTTTAATCCATATTTTGAAGTGTATGAACTTCAACCTTTGGGGCTTTATGAACTTTCTGGGTCAGCTTCTAGATCTATACGAAGTACAGATTTGGGCCCAGCTAGCAAAAGTGCGATGTTATGGCGGCATCAAAGATAAGAATCTGACGCCAGCAACACTTCAGTAATAGCTTCTCTGCATCGATGTCCATTTAGATTCCATACCGATAAGGTTCTGAAATTTGGCATCCCGTAAAATTTATGCCTTTGCCCTTTAGGTAGGCTAGATCTAACTTGCAGTAAATCCAAATTAATGTATTCTTTATTTTGTTGTTGTTGTTACAATAAACATGCAACAGTGCCTCGGAATTGGGATATAGATCAAGAGCTAGAATCCAGATAAAAGTTTTAATATTGATCCAAACTTACCTGTGATAATAGATCTAGATCTAGACTCCAGATCGGAAAACTCGTAGATCTAGATCTATTCAAGATCTTGATTTAGATTGAATTGAACTCAGTCTACTTTGTCTGACCCAGGTGGAACAGGCAACCAGATTGAATCATTTGGGTTTATAACTTACTACAGTGGAACACGTTTAAACTGAAATTTTAGGGACCAGACACATTATTCCGGTTTGAACATATTTTGGTTTATCCAAACTGGTATGGTGGAAGTTGTTAGAAGAGGGGAACAAACTCTGTGAGGTCAAATTTCACCGATAAAATAATGGTTTAGACTCCACAGTCAATGTGCACTTGCTTCCCTGACACAATTCCCCCATCCCCTACCTGTCTCCGTCTTTGACACCTGCTGGTGGCCTCAGGCCTGACAGTGTGAGAATGGCATGTCGGTACGAAGCGTACTTGATTAAGAATAGGTCCCTGACTTCCACTAAAATCAGGGTCATTGTTTTCGGTTCAGCCATGTTCCCATGAATATTGACTTTGGTTTATTGCTAGTTCATTAACAAAGAGTAAAAGAGCAAAAAAAACCAGGGATTAATTTTTCTTTTGGTTCAGCCATGTTTTCGGTTTAGCCGTATTTGATTTAAGTGTGTTCCACTGTATTTCAATTTCAGGTATGACCATTAAGATATATAAAGATTTTTGGCTTTTGCCAATAACAAACGCAATTGAACAAAACTTGAAATAGGAAGAGGACCAATCAAGATCTGTAGCTATAGATTCAACTTGCAAGAAATCATCTAAAATAGAAGGAAAGTTCTGTTTTGCTAATAAACATTTTTAGAAGCAAAATTGAATACTGAGTATTGATTGTATAGACTATAGATCTAGATATGGTATCAATTGCTTGAAATTCAGAAGGATAGTGTAGGGGGGGGGGGGGGGGGGGGTGGGGGGGGGGGGGGGGGGGGAGGGAGGAGGGGGG
>JBCEWB010248744.1:11035-23390 GCA_039654565.1 Peronia peronii
AAGTGTTTGAAAGGCAGAAAAATAATCTCCCCCTCCCCCCCCCCCCCCCCATAATATATAATATGTAAACCCTAGTCATGGCATTATTACCAACTGAATTGTTCAGTTTTGAAAACTAAGAATACAAGATGACAAATACAACTCGTCTGTCAGACATGTAATATGCACTGTTTTAAAGATGTTTATCCTGACAGCAGTCACACAGTGTCAATTGTCAGATATTTTCTGTTCAGAATATTTATTTTTGCCTCAGCTTTTGTTACAATGAGAGCAAATATCAGTCTTCAGATAAATGAGCAAAACAGAACTTCAGATATGGTTCTGAGAGAGCTTGTTAAGATTTGGTATAATTATGCTGCCTGTGGCGAGAAAATTATGGAATGAATAACTCTCAATTTGTAAGCATTTTTCAGGAAACCAAATTTCAGACCAGGGATGAAATAATAAACTTGTTTCCTCCTCAGGTTTCAATGCCGTTTCTGCACTCGAGACCAGTATGTTGTGCCACATGTGTGGGAGATTCCATTTGATTACCACAGTCTCACAACCAACTCTCTCTAAAGTTTGCAAAACCTGGTCTCGATACAGATATCATCATCATTACTTTATAAGTCGCCATTCACATTCTGAGCTGCTTAGAAGAAGGGAAAACTGTAATTTCATAGCAAGTTCAAGATCACAAACAGATGGAAGAATTCAAGAACATGCCACTTGTTCCGCATCCAGTAAATGGGCTGTGCCAGAGGGGTATGATTCAGGAGTCAAAATATATCATCCCATAGTCAAGGAGAAAGTACCACTGATTCTGCGACAGGAGAAGCTTGCACAGTGGTAGGTTTTGCACAGTGGTAGATCATATTTTAAACATAGTGAGCTAGATCAGTGAAAACAGGCATTGAACGAACAGTATCGCTATTCTGACATCAAACACTCTTTGACATATTAGATATCCTCTAAACTGAGATATGGTAGCACCCTGGTTAGTTAACATCAGCCTCGCTGAGGACAGCATCTGGAGAGGCTGATGATTCTGAACTGTGTATTACATGGCAAATATTGCAAATTATGTTGTGGATGGAAGGTTTGAATTTGCTGCCTTTGCATCATGGGTATTGTTTGAACCATTGTTGTTGATCATGTTGTGGTAGCAGCCAGTGTGGTCACTGCCAGCAACTCCCAATTTGTTGAAATTAATTCAGATCAGTAAAGCAAAATGCTAGATTGTATTCTATGGCCAGCCCACCATATATGAAATCTCTTTGAATATACACTCTAACACACTTAGTAAGAAAACACTTGAAAAGAAGCTTGCGTTATTAAGAAAGAATCTTTGGGAACGTTTTTTTTGGTATGTAATTTCTTATGGTTACAAAGAAAGAAAAAGATGGGCTGGTACGAAACCTACGCTTATAACGAACGGTTTTCGTTTCCCCAATCGCACTTTTCTTTCATATTAAGCGTAACCAAGAACAAACTCAGGTACCGAACCAGTTCCTTCCGACAAACAAATCATCCCTGAGTGCGTCAAGTAGGCCTACCGGTACCAGCAATGTGCTCTACTGCCCAGCGGTATGACACAACAGGCCCAGACAAAGAAATCATCCGTGAGCGAGTCAAGTACAAGCGCCCGTAATGTGCTGTATTGCCCAGCGGTATGAGACTGAGGGTGAGGCCTGAGGTGCAAGCGTGTTGAAATAATGCACCATCCCCCCTTTCACACCTCACCCGTCGCTCGTGGCCCCAATCGAGTATGATGTACCATGAGAGGGTGACACCTATTACGTGCATATGTGAGGCTATTACGATTTCGTCGTTATTTATAGCCACACAACCACGGTATTAGAGGATTCAGCCGAGATAACCACCCCTCTAGGAGGCTGAAAGGCTCCGTGCACCGTAAACCGTATCAGACGATGGCTTGGCCTTTGTCTTTTCAATCATACACTATACACACTTCCACTTGCAGGCCGAATGGTCAGTCAAATCAGTCGTGCTTGTCACTGTTTCTTGAAAGCCAGTTTTGAGAAGTCGATAGGTATCCTTCAGTTTCATATTGAAAATTGTGAGCTTTAAGTTGACGATAAAGCTATTTTAGATCTAGGCTGGCAGTCAATGATGAATTCATCGAAACTAGACATGTTAAAACGTAGGAGAACAGGTTTATCGCTGCAGTTCAAAAAGACACTGATTTGTGCAGTTGATGAAGATTTACTGAAAAAGTCGGATATCTGCAGAAAGTATGGCATTCCCACTCCACTTTGTCTTGAAGAATTTCAAAAAAGAAAAAAAAAAGGAAGAAAAATCACAAACGACATAACAGCTACATAACCACACATTTTATATGTATGTATACCTACAACAAGAAGAACAACAAAAATGAAAATGGAGTGGCCTTAAGGCATAAGGTCGCGGTGCGGATACTTTCAATCAGGGGAGGTAATTCGATTATTTAACTTGCATCCCTGTTTCAATTTAGTCTCTTCGGATACAAACTAGTGATAGAACGAAAATGATTTCCATTCCCCGCAAATTTCGTTCTAACCATGTTTGAGTGTACTATGAACTAGTAAGTTTGAATCATTGATTTTTTTTTTATACTAGAGAGAACTGTGTCAATGGGTGTAAAGCCAGTGTAGAATATTGCCATGAGACCATTATTCGTAATATGCATTGAGATCCAACTCTAGAGAATAAGGCAGATACTATCTGTATATGAATCACTGTAATGGAGAGCCAAGGGTGGGTAATGTACTGCTAGATGAAAACAGTCACAAATTTGTAACCACTGGCCTGTCCTATATCGTATGACTTTGATCTCACACTACTTGCACACAATGACATTGTGATGGTAAATATATTTTCTGTATCACGGTGGTGCATAGATATCTTTTGAGTCAAAGAATTACCTTTGCCTCTTTGAGTGCATCAAAGAGCACATTTGAATTAGAATAATTTAAGAAAATGAATGCTAAGTTTGTGTATAATTTATAAGATTTGTGAGAATTGTAGAAAATAATATATTTTTTCTTTGTTACCAATTTTAGTAGCGTCTCAAGCGTAGTAAGATTTATTGATTGCTTTTCTTTTAATGAGAGGTTCTATTGAAGCCTGTCCAGTAAGTCCTATTCTTTCCTTGCTGTTTAGTCGATGCATTTATTCAGAATTTTGTACGGATGAGTTGATAATCAGGTGTGAATAGAATGTTGATAGCGTTCATGATGGAGTTTATTCCCTACTTTTCTTTACTATATGATATAGATATTTTTTATTAATTACATGTGATTCTTTTAAGTTGACACCTTATATTATTTTGTGCAGGTATTCATGTGGGCCCACTGTTTATGATAGCACACATATAGGTCATGCCAGTTCCTATGTACGACTGGATGTCATCCGCAGAATTCTTGGCAGTGTTTTTGATATTGACACAACTCTAGTCATGGGTGTCACAGATATAGATGACAAGATTATTGACAGAGCCAAACAGGTATCCAAGCACTACTGGATGGCACTTTTCTACATGTTTTTCAAATGTGTTTTTAATATATTTGGAAAAATGAGTTTTAGAATCAATAAAATTTAAAGTGAAATGCACATGAAATAGTTCTTACTCTAATTAGTGTCAGTTATAATCATGTCAGCGAACTCATTTGATGACCTGTTTCATTAGAATTAGAACATCTTTAATCATGAGTTCATATTAGCACTATGAACAACTAATTAATTTTTACAAGATTCCAAATGTGAATATTTTCTCTGAAGTTCAGTGGAATATTTGATGAATAGGCATCTTGGGAAAACACAGTCTCAGAAATTCTTGCATATTAAAGGAAAATCTAACCTATGGACCATTTAAATTTATCTTTTTTTCTTGTCACATTTTTCAGATTGGTCAAAGCACGGACCAGATGGCCCAGTTCTATGAGTCTGAATTCTTTGCCACTATGGCCAACCTAAATGTCTCCCCTCCAGGTGTGATCACCCGAGTCACAGATCATATACCTGCCATCATCTATTTCATCTCTGGCATTGAGAAAAAGGGACTGGCATATATAGCAAAAGGTGATCTGCTCTGCTTCTATTATTGGAGACTTGTTCTCTACTCTTGAGTCTTTCTTGAGTAGCTTTCCAGTATCAGGAGAGCGTTAGAGGTACTTTATCACAGTTCACTTCCATTTCTCAGAGTGGCTCGTCCAACCTTGAAGTCTGGTCTATCATCGTGCCTGATCTTTGCCAATCATTATTTCTTCACTTCTGTAGTGCAAAAAAAAAAATGCTATAAGAAAGTGCAGCACTTTTTGTGCTTTGAATGGAGGAGATTGGGACTTGGCAGTTCACTATGTTTTCATGAAAATGGAAGTGCACCATGGGAAAGTACATATCTGGGGTCATGGGCCATATGTTTACATGATATTTAAAAATTGGGAGATTCTGTCTTTTTTCTCCAGGATCAGTATTGGTTGAAAACTTAAAATAGATCTGAAATGCTAAGACCTCTGATCTCATTTTACATCAGAATTTAGTTTTGCTTATTACTTGACTGCACATGATTTTTTTTGTGAATATTATCTGTGAGATTTATGTCAGCATTGTATGTTGCAAATGTGATCTGTTGAAAAGTCGAGGTCAATTACATTATTTTTCTACCGAAGTTAACTGATTTAAACTTTCTGTTTTTTTTTTGTTTTCTATTCATTGTTTGTTTCTTTTTTCAAATTGCCTGCAGTGTTGCATTGCATGAAAATTATATTTTATTCTTTGGTTTGTGAAGTGCCTTTAGTATAACAGATTAGTTTTATTTTTTTTGCGGTATTGATGTATTTGAACCTTAGATGTAATATTTTTTTGCAGATTTTCCTTTTCTTTGTATAGTCTTCTTAATAATTCCATTCCTGTTATGTATTTCATGGTAGACGGCCTTTATTTTGATGTGCAGAAATATGGCAAATATGGAGTCTTCAGTGCTAGTTCAGTCTCAGCGACTAGCAGGCCACAAGGTAGAGTTTATTTTCATGAATAAAAAAAAAAATTACCTCCTAGGAGATTTTTTCTTGACACTGGTCCGCCACAAATCCTGAGCTATGTTTTGATTGGAATACTCTGAGAAGATAGCTCAGATAGTTTTTGTTTATTTATGGCAAGAATATATGATAAAATCTAGCTAAAGATCACAGACATACTGAGGATAGAATAAATGAACGCAACATTTATGCTAGAAAAACTTTTTTTGAGATTGTCTCATACAAGATGATCTCAGTTACGAAGTTCCTTTGTGCATATTTGCTTTAAGAAACGGCATCAGTGTTGAAAGAGAAGTACAGGTTTTGAGATCTGAAAATGTTTTCAGGTTATCCCAATGTTCAATTCATAATTATCTGTTGAAAAGAAATGCTACCAGCATGTTTATCAAACCTTCAGTTAGACGGTAGGGCCATAAATCTGGTGGTCAGAGCTTGGTAATTTGCAGTGACTGACGATGACAAAATAATGTCAACCTATATATATAATTCTGTCTCCATTTCCTATGGAAGAGATTTTTCTCATATACCCAGGAAGTGTTTTAAGAGCTAATCTGGTCAAACACTCAGTTATCATACTTTGCATTGGAAATTCCTATCATAGCATCATGCAAATACAGTAATATGACATACATAATATATTTTCTTAGGGAAGAAATTGTTTTTTCTGCAACATGAATATACCATATTGCTAAACAGAAGCATCTTCTGTCAATATTTTAAGTGAGTAAATTAAAAAACTGTAAATGTGGCTTATTTTGGCTCATTTTCCCACTTCAAATATTGTTCTTGAAAATAGGAATGTTGTAGTAAAATTGGCCCAGATTTGATCCTCCCTCTCTCCCTCCCTCCACCCCCCAAGAATAAATGATAGTTTTCTCTGCCTGGGACTCAATCATGTCCTTTTTCACAGAGGGCGAACAGACCAAAAGAAATTCTGCAGATTTTGCCTTATGGAAAGCTGCTAAGCCAGGAGAACCATATTGGGAGTCGCCATGGGGACCAGGCAGACCGGGCTGGCATATTGAGTGTTCTGCAATGGCCAGGTAAGAACAAGTTTTATTTAAAATAGCATTTTATCTGTGTGCTGAGCGGACAATTCCAAATGGATTTGAGACTGTAACAGAAAACTTGTGAGTTGCTGTCTCTGGGTTGCACACATCACACATATGACACTTTTTCTTTTTCTTTTTTTAAATTTTCCCTTTTTACTGGAGGAAGATGTGTATATATTTTAAACTTAAATAAAATACAAGTGAAATAAATTTGAGTCACCTGTGGGTAAGAAGAAAGACAATATCAGTTTAAAAATGTATTATTTATTCATGATGTCTGTAATCAAGGAAAAAAAGCTCATAATCTTTTGTCACAGTCTCATTTGCTTGGCAGGCAGTCCCAGATGTTTGTGCAGGGCAGACATTCCTAAATATATATAATATGTGTTGGTTCGACAATCCCGTATATATGTGTGCCAGGCCGACCATCCCAGATTTGTCAAGGGTGGACAAATCATCACAAAAGTCGCTGAGCTACTGATGGGTTAGCTAAGATATCAAGAGAGGAAAAAAAAAAAGACCCTGCTGAGTAAAAACTATAGTTCCCTCAGAAATGGCTATTTTGATCACTTTTCATCATAGATAACCATATTGTGAGTGTTTATTTTGAAATCTGTTGAAAAAAAAAGTTTTAAAATTATTTGTAAAATATTAATGGATGCTGAGGTGCAATCTCTGTTTTTTTTTGTTTTGGTTTTTTTTTCTCTTTTTCAGTGGTATTTTTGGTGCAAATTTTGATATTCACACAGGAGGAGAGGACCTTTGTTTTCCTCATCATGAGAACGAAATTGCTCAGTCATGTGCTTTCCATGGCAACCAGCAATGGGTGAACTACTGGATACACACAGGTGTGGAAAATTTCATCTGTTGGTAGACATCCGAGAGAAAAACAAGACAGCTGCATACATTTCATTTTTTCAAATCCCACAGACATCTCATTCACAAGAAGAGTGCATTCCCAAGTTTGAGAAAATCACTTCAATTTCTGTTTATGGTGGAAACAAAAAAAAAAACCAGTGCAATATGACGATTGGTCAACAGAAGTGTCCATGGACATGCAAAACAACATTTTAAGAGATGTAAAAATTTGGATGTGGCATTTTGCAAATTATCAATAACAATATGTATATATTATTCAAATATGAATCTGTTATTTTCACATGTTTTAAAAAAATTATATTTTTTCTTCAAATAGTGAAGGTATTAGCCAAAGTCAATCTGCAATTCGATTGTAGGTTAACTTCACTTTTTTTCATCTTGTATTAAGGGTTGTGAAAAAAAAAATATTTGAAGTTTTCTCAGTGTGTGAAAGAGTTAGATACCTCTGATTATGAACAAATTAGTACACAGAAGTGACAAATTACTGAAATCAGTTCAAAATTGTGCATACATGAACTGCCTAGTATCACAAGTAGCTGGGAGTTATAAAGCCAGTACATGCATTTTACCCTGTTTAGTCATATGATTCAGTATGCCAGCACTCTGTAGTAATGTTTTACCACATAGGGCTTCACTTTGACAATACTTTGCTTTACCATTCGTAATGCCTTGGTAGGTCATCTTTATCAAGCTGGGCAGCAGGATAAGATGTCCAAGTCTTTAAAGAATGTGATAACTGTTGGGGAGTTCCTGGATGACTATACACCCAATCATTTCCGCATGCTGTGCTTGCTCAGTAATTACAGAAAGAGTAAGTCCAGATTTTCACTGCTTGTTCGCTTTCTTTATAATAGAAAATGAATAGTTATGTTTCATATGCATCTGAATATGCAGGACATTGATTCTTGAAAACTGGATATGAGTCTGTTTATTACAGTATCAACAAAACCTTTTAACGGCTCACATATGTAGTTATGTTATAATCATTTCCCATTTTTATGTCACATTTTTCATTTAAATGGTTTAGAGCAAAAGGCATATTTAATTAAATTTCTCACCCACCAGGATATCCATTCTTGTAATTTTATTCCATATTTATATGATCACTTTCATTCTCAAAATAAGCTTGTTTACTTTCATCCTGCAGGGATTGAGTTCAGTCCTGAGCGTGCACAGAAAGCTGTGTCTATCATGAGTGCCTGCAACAGCCTGATTTCTCGCTGTGATTCCTATGTCAGAGGGCAGATTGATTGTGAAGACATCCCGGAGGCAGAGCTCTATGAGAAGTAAGTAGAAAAACTTTGTGGATTTTCAGTTTGTTCACAGTATGCTGACATATCTAACTCAGAGCACTGGAAAGAATTATTTGTCTTATTCATTTACCTCTTGTGATGTGCTTTTTCCATTTTGCAAAATTTGTGAGATGTCGTACGGAGATTAGGCATAGAGATATAGTTGACATAACTACTAGCAAGCATGTGGCTTATATAATGGAAAACTTGTCATTTTCATATTTGACATTCGTTAAAGAATCACATAATACTTGGTGCATGAGGAGAAACTAGTTTACCCTCAGAAAATAACAAAATATTGCATGCAAATTCAAGAAAAAAAAAGGGACTCTAGTTTCAATACTTTTTTTGTAACATTTTCTAGATTTCCACAGCATTAATGTTTATTTCAGGTTACATAGCACCAGGAGAAACATTGAGTCTGCATTCGCTGATGATTTCAACACTCCACAAGCCTTGGCCAACTTAATGCGGCTAGTCAAGTTCACAAATCAGCTGTTGGGAGAGGAGGCAGATGGAGAGAGACATGTAAATTATTGACAGTATCACTGTCTTAGCATCTTAGCACCAATACTCTTAATGTTTCATTTTGTTATTTTTGCACAGACTTTCAGAAACATTAGCTGTTTAATTATATTGAATGCCTAGAATGTTTGATACTGAGAGACATTAATCTTTTTTGGAGACCCAACTCATAGAAATAATTATTGGTGATTGTGTTAGTGAAGAAAGATTATAAGTGGCATCTGTTTATTCATTTTCCTCAATTATTCAAACGCTCACCCATGTAACAGAACAGTTTAGTCTGTTCATAATTTTCATTTAATCATTCACTCTTTGGCTATTCTTTGTTATAAATAGATGGCATCACACATTTTTATTACGGTAATTATGAACTGGTAGTTGGTAGTGATAAATTCTCTGTGTGCACTTTTTTTGTAAGCATCTTGTGTGCAGATATTTCTCTCTTAACAGCACAATGTGTGTATTTTCTCACCAAAAAGTAAACACTTACCCTATTCCAATACTGTCCAGGACTCACATGTGCGTAGCAACGCTCCTGTTGCTGCAGTTGGTGTTTATGTCCGACGTCTTCTCAGACAGTTAGGACTGGACATTGGAAGGAAGAAGGTCAGTTGAGAAATCAAGATCATGTGATTGCTGATTTGCTGTGCAACTGATAAGTTATTACACGAGTTTCAAGTGGTTTTATGAGGGGACATTGATTCTTTCATTAGTTTTGTTATGTAGTTTTTTGTTTTTTTTTATGTGTTTTTTTTTTTTTTTCCAGTGTATTTCAATTTATATTTTGTCAGTTTTTTCATTTGTGACATTTCAGACTTCTCATTGTAAAAAAATGAACAGAATTATATTTGTAATAAGTCCATTGTGAAGGGATATTTTTATACAAGATGATTAAACAGTGGAATGGTTCCTATAATGGTTAAAAAAAAATAAGACTATCAGTTGTCATAACATGAGAAGCCAGTTGTGAAAAGAAAATTCAGAACGAGTGCTATGAGAAGATACTGAGATTTTGAAAGATTATAATAGTATATATTTTTCAGACTTATCTTTATAAATACAGAAAAGGAAACACATTGGTGTTGTCAAATCTATTGACATTACAAATTTTGTATTTTTTTGTTCCTATTTGCTGTCAGGCTGAGGAAGAGACAGAGACCCACCTCCAGTTTTACAAGGCAGTGGAAACAGTGGTGTCTTCCAGGGCCAAAATTCGAGACTTTGCCAAAGACAAAAAGTTCATGATCAAGACAGCAGGTTGGTTTGTTCTTTATTTCAAAATCATATCTTACAAAAGAACAGAATGTTATAGAAAAATTATATGGGAAAATTTCATAGTATTTTCTTGGAAGAGCGTGTAGGAAGTAATCAAGATAAAGAATGTTCCAAAATAGTTGTATGAAAGCCACTATGAATATGCTTAAGGATTTCAGTTTTGAAAAGAATGTGAACATCAGCTTAATTTTGAGGAACAGAGTCCACACATTTTCTGGAAACATGTCCTTTTTTTAAGTTTTAATATGTAGTCATGAGCAATTAGGAGCAGTTAATTAAAATTACTATCAGATTTGGCCGTGTACATCTTAGGAAATATTTAGATACTGAAAGACTTAGTTGCATCCTGTTTGATACTACTGACAGTAAAGATACCCAAAATATTGTACAATTCTAAGAGATATCTGAAATGGTTTAAGATTTCATATTTGTTTTACTGGGCTGTAGTAGGTCAGAACTCTGAATTAGCGATAGTTTTTAAAGAGTTATTCACGAGGATTATTTCTTTTCCATTTTGAAGTTTATGGTGTAGTCTGTGGTCACTTCCATGTTTATCAGGTGTGAAAGTGAAATTGTTGTGAGAATACATGTGTGCTGAACAAGTGGCATTAGTCCGATTTAAGATTTGGAAAAGGAAGTGTTGAAAAACTGGTAGCACTGATCAAGGCAGCCAACAGGTGTATTAAAGTATCTTAATTTGTGGAACAGAGCAAGCTGATGAGGCAAATGTATTGTCACTTTGACTTTTAGCGAAAGTATTAAACCAGATCCCAAATTAGTGTCAAAGCATGGCTACTAATACTACTCCCTAGCCACAACTTAGTTTTCTCCAAGTGGGCGGAGTAGAGGCTATCGTATGTCACCATGGTGGAGCCTTTGGGGTGATCGTAAAGTGCAGTCAACCATGTTGACTGATGAAAGGGAAATCTGTCTTTTTATAACTGAAAGTGTTACAAAATCCATGTCTTTTAAAGTCAGTCCCATTCATTTTCTATTCACTTTTTTAAGTCAGATGTTGTGTTGAGCAAACAGTTCGGCCTTTTCCCTGTCCACTAATATTAAATTCATCACACTGGAACTATGGTAAATATTTTTTCTGATTTATTTGAAATACTATAGCAAAGGGTAAAAGGCTAATTATCATTGCCTTTAATTATTATTTAATTACAGAACTTCTGAAAAGACTGTCATAGTAATCCATAGCTATCTACACAATAAATATGTGAATATGAATGTAAGGGAGCACAAAATGTGATTTTTGTAGGGCCATTATTGACAGAAACTACACATATCATTTAAGTTTTGCCTTACTTTTAATAGGGGTAAACTGTTATTATGTTTTTAATTAATCCATCTCTCATTGATCCAACGGTTTTAATTTCTTTGACCACATGGTGGACCTTAATATCGGATAGCTGGGATAGTAAACTCTTGCTCAGTAAGTAGCTATAAGTCACTGTTTAATTGAAAGTATGGAAACCCATTTATATTGAGACAAACAAGCAAATAGGAGAAGAATTAACAAGGAAGCATGTTCAACACAAAGCAGTTGGGTGCTTTGACATATATTTAAAAGCATTAAAAGGGAAAAAAAAAACAACTAACATTTATTCAGCAAAATACGAAAGGAGCTGGTGAGTTAGCCAGGAACCTTCAGGCAAATGCGAAAAAGGCATTAAGAAAATTAACAAGGAGATTGATAAGTTTAAGAATGAAGACTATCCAAAAAGACTAGGCCCAATTTGCTCTTGTTTAGATAATGTTCTGTGAAAAAAAAAATGTTTCAAGGTTTATCATGGTCACTCCTTTGTGGCAAATCATAAGAATTATATCTGCAGAGGAAAGTAGCAATGACAGACTTAATTTCAGTATTCAAAGTAGACACATGTAAAGTGTCTAGTCATAGTCTAGTCAAGCTCTTTTTAAAAAGAAAACACTTTTTGAATTTTGAAAATCGGACAAAAATTAACAAAGTTATGGATGATTTTCATCGACCAGGTAGGGGGGGGGGGTTTGGGGTTTTTTTTAGTATAGCTTATATAGAGGCACAACAGCAGCAAAACACAGGACAATATTGGAGTTGCATTTATGTCATTTTTTTCCATCACAGAATCATGACATCTTGCCCAGTGATACAATATTAGTTGTACACCTAAAATGTGTTTAAAAAGTTTAAGATTTTTTTAGGATAGGTCATTAAAATTACTTAGCTAATTAGCATATTAATTTTTTTAAAACTGGCATTTATTTCTTCATCGATTGGGAGTCAAAAGAGACTGAATAAAATCTGCATGATAAGAATAATGATAAA
>JBCEWB010248854.1:0-23388 GCA_039654565.1 Peronia peronii
ATTTTTCCTCATATCTCAACACGTCCAATGCCACTATACACATTTTTTGCTCAAAATATGCAGAATAAAAATTTTCATTCTCAAGAGTAGCTCCCCCCCTTAAGTGCTTGAAGCCAATATAGGCACAGTATAAGCACTGTATAAATGCTCATTAATGTTGTTATTATTACTTGTTCAGAGTCAGCATATTACATCCCTACAGTGCTCACATTATGAGGGATATTATTACATTAATGAATTTCATATTTCCTTACAGCAGCAATTCAGTATTCAGGTAGTGAAACAGGAATATACTGATATAAAATATCTTGATGCCTATAAGAGAATTGCTTAGATATCTAAGTTATTTGTGACCATTTTGAGAATAAAAAAACTGAAAAGGAAAAAAAAAAACACTGACAGGCTCCTTCCACCATAAAACACCACGTAATTGTATTATTTTGAATGGTGCCAACTTTCAAAATTCATTGTTGAAAACAACACCTTAAGAGTGAAAGACTCAAAGTATTCAGCTTGACTTAGGCCGTTGTCATGTGAACATGACAATATGTGTTTGCAGTGGCTGTAATCTATGTGATGGTGCAAAACTAGACATTCTACAATATTTCAGATGTATTCATTGTAAATTCGTAAATTAGTTTTTGTTTCTAGTTTTAACTTCATGATGTTTCCTGAAAGAGGGAGATCATCTGAGAGTGGTCGTGTAAAATCAGAAGTTGACAAATACAAACAAATAAACAGTTTATTGTTGATATAAGGGATGTAAACTTTACTCTGAGTGACCTAAATGACCTAAACATGTAAGATTGCATGATAATCTTATTCATTACATGACTAGAAAAATCTGTTTATGTCTTGTTCTGCTGTCCTAGTTTGGCCTCATTTTGATGCCGGATTTGCACTTTTTCCTATCAGGGATGTACCTGTTGACTTCAAGTACATTGCTGATCCCTCTATGCACTCCATGCCAGCTGTCACATTGTCTCCCAATGGTAAGTGATAACAAGTTTGCCCATTGACTTGTCGGCATATACCAGTGCACTCACAATTATGGAGACAAATGTCTGAGATAACCTGGGTGTGGATTTACATTTTTACTATAAATACATACATGTGTATGGTGAGATTATTGGATCTTATGATTTAGATCAGTGTTACATCAGTTTTATCTCAATAGAAATCTCTTTTTTTTAAAACTTTTTTATTTATTTGCTTTTTAAAATAAACCACATGACAAGTTGTTTCCCAGTACCCATCCATCTGTTTAGCCCATTGATTGCCATGGCATAAATCATTAGTGTTGAGTAATTATTCGAAACTCTCAGATTTGATCCTCAACATCTTGTATCAGCTATAAGCAGAATCTCGCAGTAACAGATTTACCCATTTAACTGTTGGTAGTTAACAAAAGTCATTGTGTTTGAAACAAAGTTGACAGTGCACTATTATGCCATTGTGTTTGCAGGAAAATGGCTGGCCTGTCAGTCCATGGACAACAAAATCTGTGTCTTCAATGCTCTCAACAGAATGAAATTCATCAGGAAAAAAACTTTTACTGGTCACATGGTAAAGTCTCATATATTTTAATAACCATTTGATTTGTCTTTTATCCTCTATCTTGCACAAGCTATTAATGGATGTTATGAAATGGTTGTTTCATCTTGCATTCACATATTAAAAAGAAAACAAAAAATTGTCAAGGTACATAGAAACTCATTGTTAGATTTGGATTGACCTATTTGAAATACAAATAGTGTATCAGAATGATAGTATATTTTGCATTGAAAAGAATATGACTATTTTTTTTTTGTTTTTCTTGTTTTTGTTTTTTTTTTGTCTTTTTTTCATTTTTTCCAGGATTTATAACTAAATTGTATTCAATTCATATGTTCCACCAGGTGGCAGGCTATGCATGTGGCATTGACTTCTCACCAGAAATGAGGTATGACATTTGACATTTAGCAGTTTCACTTTTGAGAGTATTGCATGCTGATGTATTGGGATAATGAATGTTAACTGCAATGTACAATTTGAATATAAAGAGTTAAAACTGATGCACAAAAGTTGTTGGTTGCAAAGGACTCAGTTTGTAAAATTAAAATCTGGAAATTGAGGAACAAAATTTTTTTCTGAAGTTTTTCTGGCATTTGTCATAAATACAAAGGGTATATTTATAACCATGATTATCTTGCTTCATCATGGCTGACTTTTGCACTAAATCTCAAGATTTCGTAGATTCTGATTCATTATGTCTTGACTTTATATTGAAATTTACATCATTGATGTTCTGGCAAGCATTGAATTCCTTATGTGATTCCTGCAGTGTTTGATGCATGTATAAAGGGTGGTGCAAAAGTAGATTGACAATCATCATTAAAACATTTGAATCTGTAAACAAGTATTCAGTCGAATGAATCAATGGCAGTCAACAGCTGGTTGCCCTTAGTTTATGTGACTGAATAGTTGTCACCATTTAGAATGTTGTAAAGGCAACTGTCAGTCTACTTTTGTACCACCCTGTACAGATTTATTTTTGTCAGTTCTTGGAATTTTGTCAACATGAATAACATTTTCAGCACAGTAAAATCTTCTTTTACTCTTTAAAATGCTTGTGTCTTGAATGTTGAGAAAAATGCTTTATGTGATATGCTTAAATGTTTTTTTGTCATTTTTTTTTTTTTTCAACAGCTATATTACCTGTGGTGACGCTGATGGAAAGGTTTACATCTGGGACTGGCGATCGACAAAATTGTACTCCAAGTTCAAAGCTCATGAAAATGTCTGCATCAGTGTCTTATGGCATCCTCATGAAACTTCTAAGCTAGCAACAGCCGGATGGGATGGAGTGATCAAATACTGGGACTAGACGGAGGGTCCCATTGAGAATTTTGCAACATACATTGGTTTTTGATGTTTGAACCCCAACTTATTCTTGGTGTGATTTTGCGGATCAACATGGATAGGTTTTGACTCATTAAAATTTCTGGTCAGCAGTTGAAGAGCAATTCTTTCTCTGTGTGATTGACGTGCAAACTATTCATGACAGTGGACTTCCTCAATATTCGGGATGAATTGATGAGAGTGGCTTGCTGTCAGCCAGACTCTTGTTTCAGAACCAACTAATACAGTGCCAACAGCTTGTCAATAAAAGATAAATATTTGATTTCAGTATTTGACATCTGAATTGAATTCACTAAAATTGTGGTTCAGCCGTTTGCTAGTGTCACATTTCCAGGGACAATATCTCCAAAACAGTGTCAAGGAACTTAAACCGGTCAGCTGACCATGCCAGGGCTGTGTCATCTTCCTTCTTTCTAGCATTTTCGGCCATCTCTCATCCTTTTTATTCAAGCCTTGTCCCTTTTATTTTCTGTAATGAAAGTCTATCTTCTATCCTTCTGTTCTGAAATGGTAATTTTTACCTAAAGAAGATTTACTTATACCTTATTAACTATAAAATCTAGATTAGAAATGATATTTAAAAAAACAAAAAACAAATAAACAAATAGAAAGTAAAATAATATCTATGACATGACTGATATGCTGTTCCTCTATTCACAGATATTTATTAAGCTTTGAGTAAAGTAAGTTCGAATCAATGTTAGTTTTGAAATATTAATGAGAAAGTTACGTTGTCAAGCCAAAAAACAGATGTGAAAATGACGTGATCTTCGATAGTTTCAGCTGGCTTGTAACAAATCTGTCCTCCAGTCTGCTACACTTTTAGAGATGTAATCTCATCTTTATTTTTGTTGTTGTATTTTCTCATATTTTCTTTAATATTTAGAAGCAGCAAATTGTCAAATTCATTTTAATTTGATTGACAGATTTCAAAAGATGGTAAAAGGTAATGTACTGTTACAAAATGTGAAAAAATTATGATAAAATAGAATGGAAAAAAGACATTACAACTGGTCAGTGAATGTAGATCTAGCTGGAGAATGTATCAACAGGCATTACATCACCTCAGCATTATAATGTTCTAAGTATTTTAGTATCTGTGGTAAACTCATGTCTAAATTTCAGAGGCTCTTAAAACATCTTTCTATCATATTACTGCCAAGTTTAGCAACATCATTAAGACAGTTGTACCATAGAAGATACAACGGTAGAAAAATTTAACTTCAGTTTTCTCAGTATCACATGCATATCACTTATAACATTGTAGTACTGTGGTGATGATTCATCAAAGTTTAGTTAAACTGAAGACCCTAGAATGAAAAATACTCAGTCTATTTTGAGAGAATTCAATGACGGAAAAAAAAAAAAAGTTTTTTTCTGGGGTCATAATAATATTTCTAATTATTTCGGTATTACATTTTTACTTTGCTTTTGAATACTTGTACCTTAAAGTTTGACCATTAATTTCTTGCAGATTTTCTTTTTTCATCATCACTTCATTATGACTTTCTTGACCTCAGTTAAGAATGTATGAAATGTGATTTAGAGACCTGTGGTCCTGAGGGCTTCAATTTGTCTTGTAGCTTGTATAGGACCTGTCTCACCATTTGATGAAAGGATGGAGGTTTATTAATTAGATCCTGAAGTAAATAAGCATATTGCTATGATTAAGATTCTTAAAGTTTATGGCAAAGAGTGAGGAAAATCAGGAATGAAAATATGTAGGACTATTTTTGAATATTTGGGGTCAACATCAAAACCTTTGTGTAGGGATGTATGGTTATGTGAAGGGATTATGTACATAATTATGTTTATGTTGGTGGATGAATGTGGGCTTGTTGACAAACTTGTTTAGAGAGATGTATGATAGTTTTATATCAATGTATATGTTATTTTTTTCTCAAATAAATATCAGTATGATTTCATATGGTTTATATGTGTGTATATGGAGAGATTGGATGACAAAGTAATCAAATGAATCATACTAACATTGAGAATTAATAGTAAAATATCACTGTAAAAACTCATTCACAGAAAAAAAGGCCAGAAGCACTTCTTTTATTTCTTTTGTTCAAAGCAAATGCAAAGAGCAAACAGATTTTAAATTGGGAAAGAAGTTAACATAACAAATACAACAAGCTTGTGAGTAATAGAACACAGTGTACCTGGACTCAAAGTGAAACACCACACAGAAAAACTGGGAAAATATGCATCTTATTGGTCCAATATTTTGCCATGCAAAATTTTCCCCCAAACTCTTTCTTTTATCTGTTTTGAAATGTTGTCTTTGTTCAAGTCATAAAACCATCTCAGGAAATCAGGAAACCTGCACAAAAAAAACTGACTGATATATATATATGGACACATATCTTACTAACCAAAGCAGTAAATCACTATAATTTTCACTGTATTATAATTAACAGTTTTGCACAGCCCCCCTCCAAAAAAATATATACATGTATATGACAAAAATGAAGAATAGCTGCAACACTTTCCAGGAATGTTATGAATACTACTTATTCTAACAGGCATAAAATATAAACAAAGACATTGAGCTTTACTTGTTTGATCCCACAGACCAATTTTAATCTTGTTTATACAAAAACAAAATACATAAATAAATAAAAATAAAACAGAAAAAAACACTGCAAAGTTGGCAGCATCAACCCTGGGAGAGTTGCTCCACATTATTTTAGACAATTCAGAAGAATACATTAACATGATCTAATCAAATGGAATTTGCTGCACAAGTTGACTGCTGAGAGAGCCAAATAAACTTTGAATTCTGTTAATAAAATATAATGCTTGTTTTTATAAATTTACTACAATTTAACAATAGTTCTACTGCTCCATGGGTGCTGCATACCTTCTGAATTTTTCTTAAGTACTTTTGTTACTATTTTCTTCTGCTGAAATTTCTGGATGATTGTTGCACACCCTTTTGCTGAAAATTACTTTAAACAGAAAAAAAAAATTAAATTACATATAATTGGCCCATTCAAAGTAATCCTAAAAATTAATCATTTGTTTTACTTTCTGATCTGATTTATATTTTCATTAATATGTAAAATAAATAGGCAGTTTTTCTATCAACAAAAATTCCTTCACTGCCCAGGACACAAGAGATGCAGAATAGCATTGTAAGGAAAGAAATATTCACACAGCTCATTCTGTTTGAATCAAATGCAATGAAAAAAATCTGAAAAAAATTCTTGGTTATAAAAAATATCTTTTCAGCATATCATCAATATTTAAAAAAAATGTTTTGCTGATTATGTTTCACTTAAAGAGTTCCCCCCCCCCCCCCCCCATTTTATACAGAGCATGAATCCTGCTAGACTCTCATAAAGGGAAGCTGTTTCAGTGAAAAAGTATCCCATTAATGAGTTACATTCTTAAAATATATGTACACGACATAAAATTACAATTATTGTTTTATAGACTATTTTTGTGAAACTCAAAGACCATAACCAAGAAAACTTAATTGAATGCCTTTATCTCATCTCAAGAAATTTCCTCAGAAGTATTACAGTAGCTAGATTTCATCTTAAAACAGCTGTAAATTAAATTTTGCGGAAATTCATGGAAAAAGTAAAAAAAATGGAAGAAGTTGGGCATTTAATATCCTGACGCTTAAATGTGGATTAGATCTTACATTGTAAGTGCAATTTCATTTCACTTGGTTATCAAATACATTAAATTCTGACCACTGTGTGTAATTACAGCATTTCCTTTAAATCTGTGAAGCACTTATATTGATTGATTAAAAATTATACACACACAGAAAAAGAAAAAGAACCACTCTGATATGATCACAATGAATAATACATATAACCCTGGGTAGCAGATTATTTGCTACCAAGAATGGAATTCCACCCAAATTACAAATTATGAGAAAAAAAAAAAAAAAACTTTCAAAGCTCACCATCAAACTGAGTGGCAGTAATTGCAAATTGAGGTCTACAAACTTCAAACTCCATAAACAAAATTACTGAAATACCATAAGTTATTTTCAGAAGCAGCGCTATTCTAGTGGTTTAACTGAAAGTTGGTGAGTTAATACTGCTATCATTTATAATGCTATTTCTAAGATAACATCTGCTGTTTATAATAAATGAAGTTAATTATTCTATGATATGATTAAATGTTGTCATTAATGGCATTAGCAGTGAGATATGATAAGTGTATCTTTAATCTTTGTACAGTTCAGTTTGCTACATATAGTGTACAGATCAAGCTTTCCATCACAGGGTTATGCATACTGATAATGAAATGTTAAATAAAGAATTATGTCTATATGTGTCATACAAAAAGTCAGGGTATTCAACTCCTATACTAACAAAATCTCTTGCAATTACATTTATGCATACTTACAAATGATGGGTAAAACAAATGATCATTGGAAAACGAAGGGGAAAAAAAATTCGCCATAGGTTTTGATAATTATGTGGCACACAGAATGGAAGTAATAGCACAGAACAGGGCTAATACATCTGGAGTTCAAAACATGACATCCGTGACAAATTTATACTCTCTTACCATATACTTTCACCAAGATTCTTGAGTGTTATAAAAGTGGGATGTGACATGAGAAAAGTTGGAAACAGGCCTATTTCATTTCTAGATTATGAACTCGTGGTCTAACCATTATAATATAATCTGCAACATGGGCCAAACTCTAATTACAACTGCTTCATTCAGGTAACATTTGTAATCAAAAGAAAAATATATGTCAGGTTCCTACATCATCAATAAAGGCCAGATTTTCACATCAAGTATTGTGAAATTAAATGACAAAGGAATACAAAGGCCTGAGTATTATTTGTGCTTTTGTATCCGAGTCTCTCCAGTGTTTAGACATACTGACAAACTACCATACAACAGTTCATGATTCAAACAATTTTATGGTCATCTGAGAACAAATTTTTCACCAACAGATTTCTAAACAGCCACTATTCATTAAAGTGTTACAAAAGGTGAGGCATATCAGTGATGAAGTTGAGAATTGTTTCCATGAATGATTTTAATAATTGTTCCCATGGATATAATTGTAATATACTACTACAGTAAATATTTCCTGGATGACAAACAGTCTCACAATATGCCACACACATGTATTCACAACTCTAGATTCAAATCCACCTTGCTATAAATCAAATTGTGTCACAGGACACAACCAAAGAATTGTTAAGTACAGAGGAAACCATAACCTCAAACATATGTACAGCAAAATACATATGTGATACAATAAAAGCACAATAAAAATTAATATTGGAATAAAGACAATTATAAGCTGTGCAAAGTGTGAACTAACAATCATACAAAGACACAGCAATAAAAGACTGTGACAATCATCGGTGCATTTCATTAATACAGGGACACAACAGAATGCAAATCACACATCTATGACAAAGACAAGCCTTTTCAATATCTGTTATCACAATCTGAAACAACCAAAAGTAGATCTGCCATTTATCCAACACTGTGCCAGTGACACTGTGATATCTAATCCCCTCACATATCCCCAAAGTAAATAAGTATTCTTTCAACAGGCTACCTGTTTCACTGCAGTGTTACAACACGAATAATCATGAACAATAAAAGTATCTCTCAAAGTGTCAACCATGAAGTCACAAAGTCCATGATTCTGTAACTATTGTTACAGATTCAAAACTGACAAAGACTTTTTCACTCCAACAATGGATATCTGCTAAGAGGCATTGTTTTTTTTTTTACAAAGAAATTTTGATATGATAATTCTATAAAATTTGAAATATAGAAGTCATTGTTATATAGTTCTTTAAATCTTCAGCTTTGCTTTGAAATTTACAATCTATCTGTATCACAGAAAAATTTTGATTATTTTCAAATTTTCCCAACAGCAAACACCTCATCAACTATGTAAACTCACAATTTTAACAAAATAATATGCATTGTGAAGCACAAGACAGGAAAATTCTGCAAAAATATGGTTCAATTCACAACCAAATTTAATAAAATGTATGCATGAAGTAAGTCACATTTTATTTCAGTTTATCTATTTTTATAGTAGTTCACAATTTTTGATTGTCATAACTTGAGAAATTCAATTAATTTCATCACATGCAACTTATCTGGAAAGAAACTAACAGATGAATTTAAAACAAGAAACAAACTGAGAAATATGAGATGATTTTAAATTTATGTTTCATATCTCATGTTTTCCAGGCTGTTTCAAGAAGACCCATCTCATGGCTGATGCTCACCTATGTCCTTCTTTAGCTACTAGAAAAGAATCCACCGCCTTCGTGGGAAACTTTTTAAATATAGGTCAAACTAATACTGCCCTGCGACTTAAAGTGTATGGCATGTGCACCTCAGTGTTTGTATTTGGGGTGACTAATGTGGAAGTTACACAAAGAAAACGTATTTGGTATTTTGAACACATCATTCTTTTGAACAGACAATTCAGATCAAACACTCTCGTGAGTTTACTATTCAATTATTATCGCCTTCTTAGGATAACGTCAAACCCAATAAGCTTTTTTCAGCTTTATGTACACAAACTTTATGCAACAATGTTGTGTGCCAAATTAAATATGGACACATTCAGTAGTTTTCAAGTCCATAAGCCATTTATGGGTTTTCTTGCAGATTTATAGTGTAGATATGATCCTGAGAAAATGCCATCTTACTTATTTTTACACAGATACATCACCACCTTGCATAGCTCTTGTGCTTTGAGCCAACTGAGGGTAGAAACATAGTGTGGCCCTCAGCACAGGAGACATGAAGTTAATAAGAACAATGAAAAATTTCAAGAGAAACCTATCAAATTGTATCAGGCAGACATCTACTATCACAAGCCATATCTATAAAGTACAGTATAGAGAGCCTTTGTCATAGACAATGCTCAAAGAGCACAGAACAACAGATATGTTGGTTTGCTGACAAGATAGTCAACACAGAGGTAAAGTTGAAGTTTCCAGACCTAACATACAACTAGCTTACTGTACTCTCTGTGGGAGCTAAAATGATGTGACATCATTGCTACGAATCTATGGTAACTAGCCCAGGTAAATCAAAGGCATGAATAAATTCCATAGTGCAATGAAAGCAACAACAACATTATAGAAAACGATAAGAACAACATATCCAAAAAGTCCAGTGCACATAAGGACCAGTGTTACAATATTGTTGAAAACAACAACAACAATCAATCAATATGCCTGACTGTAAACTTTTCTACATGTAAGAAATATTTCCAAGAGGGGAATTATCACTGTATTTCTTTCACGTTATAATAACTCTAGTGAAGAGAATATTGAGGATGGAATGCTTCATAATAAAAACACTTCAGATAACAATATTAATATACTGTTGCAGCTGTGCAGTTCACACAATAACAGGAATCAAACATTTTAATCCCTGACATATAAACAACAACAACAACAAAGTAAAGTGCAAAATGAGTTGTTTACAGGAAACTGAATGAGGATAAATTGAAGGATTTCTTTTCAATGTTAGCATCATTTAATCTTTCTTACTATGAGAGGTCCTCTACAAAGCTAAAATTAACCATGAGCGTGTAGAGTGCATTTCTTGAGCAAATGCATTTTGCATAGTTGTACATAGTGTTGCCATATAAATTTGCAGATAAAAAGAAGAAATGGAGCCAGTCATTAATACCTTTAAGTCAAATAGCAGCAGGTTTCTTTCTTGATAACAATAATGGCCCTCATATATGATGCCTGAGTGCGCGTGCAAACAAGAGGTAGCTAAATTAACTAGTGACAAAACCATGGGGAATTTAACCATCTTTATGATATTCATTCAAGAAGTTGAACTGTGAAGTGAATTGGAGAACACTCACTGAGCTAAAAGTAGACAGGATCCAGAAGGCCAAAACATAAGGTATGGTTCAATTTCGTATTTCACATTTCTTAAAGAATAATACAGGAGAAAAGCACATAAAATTCTGAATAGAAGTGAAATCCGTTACGATGCTGACATTTCATGTCTATGACATGAGGATAAAGAACGCCTATAAGACATAAATATAGAAGAAATGTGAGAAAACTGTACAGCCCAGAGTGAATAAGAGAAATCAAGTGAAGAATCACTCTCCATATTGGAAAGGCACATTATTACTATTGACAACAGAGACTTCAAACATTTGCATAAGTGTTGGATAAAGAATAGCTCAGTCACAAGAAGATATAATTTCTTTATAAAAATTGGTGGTTGGATGAATCATAAGATATGTCAGATTAAAAATGTAATGATTCTGGTAGTTGATCACATTCTTGCAAGGATAATGACATACATAAATTAACTCTTTATAAACAAGTTGCTTATAAACATCATTTTTGCAACATACATTCAGTTTCCATCATCCACATCATTTTCTACTTACTCATTCACTCACTCACACAGAACTGTCCTCAGTTGTAGATAACCATCCCATAGTCTTTCCAAAATAAACCAGACAAGATTGAAATAACACCAATGTTTTGCATCACCACATCATTACAACTCAATAAGTAAACAGCAATTTCTTTTTTCTTTTGTGCATATGTAGGAATTCACAATTAAAAATGACTGTATCTGCATACAGTTTGATATCAGCTGATATTTTTAGCAGACAGATTCTCTAGTGATAGATTCACTATGTTCACACATAAAGAAAATTCATGTTCAGGAAAACTGTACAGTAGTCACTCTTCACACAAATATGAACATCCATACTTTTGCTGGACCAGTATTTAAATGCATGGAGTCATCTAACTATTATGACACACTTTAAGGATATGGATCAATAATCTTGGTTTTGTTGTTAAAGTTTTGCAAAACAATAACAACTCCATGAACTTCATAATCAAATACCTAAAAAAAAACAAACTAGTTTTACATTTTTAAATACCTGTAATATTTCATCACTATAAAATCTAGAAAACACATCAGATTTGGTGCCTTATGTGCCAGGAAAGCCAAACCAGGGGTTGATAGATCTTATGAGTTATGTCAACATATTTTATCTTTAATATCTCCATTATAAAATTTCACAACAGAGGCGACCAGTTTATTCTTCAATAACCTAAAAATTTGTACTCTGTAATAGATTATTAAAAAGGCATTCTCAAGTTGTGACGACCAGAAATAAAAACGGGTCCAGAAAAAAAAAAAACTTTCCAAGAATACATAAACACTCTTGCATGACGTCTTAGAATAATATGGAAACAGATCTTGCACACTCTGTGAGTAAGAATATACTGGATGAGACTGGATAAACAAGACAGTTCATGAACCATTCACAGAGGACCAGTAAAAGATTTTTACACGAGGATGAACATTGCATATGCCACTTTGAAATATAAAACCCTCAAAACTCTGTGTTTGGAAAAATATAATCCATTTTCTCTAAACTGTGTTTTAAAAATATCTAGGTTCCACCTTTGCATCCAAGATTTCAACAACATGATAAACAGTAGTACAAAATGCAGATATAAAATAACAAACTGCTTTTACTTAGATAATGATAGGGACAACAAAAATATTAGTTATTGTAATAAAGATTCCTTCAGGTGAAGTCATATTAAAAAAGCAACTGCAAATGAGCAATATAAATACAAATATTTGCAAATTTTACAAATCAGTTCATTTCATTTAAAGGAATATTTTTTGCCCTTCAAACTATCTTCAGGGCTGTTAAATAATTTAATTTACTTTTGAGAAATACAATTCATCCTTAAACTAGAGCTGTCATTGACTGCCATGAAGAAATGATGGACATATCAAAGAATGATTAAGATAGTAGAGCTTTCAACGATGGATTTTTTCCTAATTTATCTCCATAATAGTATGAGTGCCAAATAAATATTTTAGATGGCCAAGAAAATCTGAAAGTCTAAGGAAACGACATTCAAACAAAATTTTCTTTTTAAATTAAAAAATAAATTTGTACCTAACAAAAAAAACAACAAAACAAAACAAAAAAAAAAAATCTGGGTTTAGCATAAAAAAAAAAAGAAAGAAAAAGCCCCTGGTTTTGATAGGCAGATACAGGCATAGCTTACTTATCACTACAGACAGCAAATTCAGTAGTCAACAGTCCATGACTGATAGGCTCATCTTTCTCATTGTACAGCTGGCCCCAGATTGTGCACTGCACATGAATCATATGTTGGTGAGGTATGTTGGTCATCTGCACCATGACAGCCGGCTTGATCAGGGGCAAGCTGATGTCCCTGGGACGATAGATGTACGAAGGAAAGCCATCCCATGGGAAGTGATCTATCCTCTGCTTGTTACGCCCCAAACCTGGACGACTGTTGATTGCTGCTCTGTCTGTCTCACTCTGTCAATAGATGCATAATATTACCACATAGTAAATGCACACACCAACACATTTTGTACAATCTGATCAGCTTGGTACTTTTTGTCATAACATATCAGAGTTAATACATGTGACAATTGATTGTGTATCAGGAAAATGGTGAAAAAAAAAAATTAACAGTACTACAAAGATGGCTGAAGGGGAGGGGGGTAGCTCTGGAATGTAGTTTTTACTGAGTAAGGGGAAGTAGTTCTGGAATGTAGTTTCTACTAAAAAAAAATGATTTTCAGTTTTTATTTTTTCAGAAAAGCTCTGCCTTTTTGAATACAAAAATAGTATTAAGAACATTTTGTAATACAGTGGTCTCTACCTAAGAACCCTCCGCCTAAGAGCCCGGTCCACCTAAGAACCCACCTCTGCTGCAAAACGGAATTTTTCCTGTATAATTTGCCCCTCTAAGAATTCGCTCCGGGCGCTCCCAAATAAAAAAATCCACCTAAGAACCCCGTGTCAAGCCAAGACATCCGAGTACTTATGGTATAATTCCATGTCATACTGTCCACTTGAGAGAAACGCACAGTGCTAGATGTGCAGTAAAATGGGGACAGGGGTAGAGAGAACAGGCAGACAAAGGGATGGATGTGATGGTTAATGTATGACTGCATAATCAGGCCACGTTGTTGACTAGCATGTAACCATTTCTTTGTTTGACAACACATGGGAGAGCACCTGTGATTGGCTTTGTGGACAACGAGGAGTAAGTTTAGCCTCCTGGCTGGTCAGATGTTCTGCTACTTCGTGTCGGTCTGTAAACACTTGGGTCACTCGTGCGATTATCCGCAGGGTAGCATTGCAATATCATGTTTTCAGGAATGATAGCATTATGTGAAAACACACGGCGTTTAAACACTGAGCAGTATTGGTGTAATTATATGCTAAAAAAGATCAGGAATTGCTATATCTAATTATAACATACACACAGGGAAGAAAGCTGTACTTATTCGCATAGATGAATCTTTAACTAATGGTAATGATAAATTAATCATAGTAGTGAAGACGATCTATGGTCAGATAGGTTGCGTAATTTTTCAATCTGCCTAAGAACCCGTCCGCCTAAGAGCCCGCTTTTTTTGAAGACCGGGTTCTTAGGCGGAGACCACTGTAGTATGATCATTCAATGCATGACCAGCTGACAGCAAATTAGATCTCAGCGCACAGTGCAGTGGTAGATATCTCCAGTAGAAATAGGTAAAGGATGCATAAAACATTTGATTATGACCTCCTACAATATCTTGAATCCCAATGCCAGAGATGGACGCTGCCAGACAGTCAGATGAAACAAATTCACAATCACACAAAATATCAGTGTTCCATCTCTGAGAATGGGCGAAATTCTCTTTTATTTCTGCTGCTTTAGAGCACAAATGTGGACTATATACTATAACAAAGGTCAAGACACTCTTGGTTTTGACAGAGAAAGACACTGAAAACACATTATAGGCTCTCAAGAACCTGGAAATGACTCTGTGGCAGTCCTTAAAGTAATAGTGATAGTCTAAGGAGCCAAACCTGAGGAAAGATTTGAACAGAAAGCCCTGAAAAGGTAGAAAGATAGGGAAGTCATGGTGAAAAGGCAGAGTGTCTGAGGCAAGACTGTTGTGAGACTGAAAGTCAGATAAAAAAAAAAAAATCATATCAATTTTCTCTTTACAAAAATGAAACTTGGCATACATCAATTTCACAAGACCAAAGAACATACCCATGCAAGAGAAAAACAAGTGTTTGTTATGAAAAAAAGGGTGTTCAGTAAAATTTCACACAAAGACATTTTCAGAAATTTTCTAAAAAAAAAAAATGTCATTTTCTCTAAAAAAAAAAAAATGTTTAAAAAAATGTCACTGGAGATAAAGATAAAAAATCATACTTCTATGTCAATTATTGATAGTTATCTGACTTGAGACATGTAGAACATGATGCATGATTCAACTTTTTATAAATCACCAAGTCATAGGCAGATTGCCTATTTCAGCGATAAGACAATTTGTCAATAGGCATTTTTCCACACTCTGTCACCGCATTCATCATTCAAATTTCAAAGACAAACAAACTCAAAATCACAGACTAAAAAATGTCACCAAAGCATTTTATCTAACTCATGTTTTGAACCAGTTAGTCTCACAACATCTTATCTCCATCTTTCATATGGGCCCTTTGAAAAACGCTTTCCTCTTCCCTGGAAAATATACTGAAATGAAACAGGCAATCTGCCTATGACTGTGATGATATTTAACGAACACTTCAACTCACCTTGCCCTCACATCTCAGTGGCACTGTGGATGGATCTGTATGCTCCTCCATACCACTACTTTTTGCAGCATCCCATAAAGGAGACTTGTCTGATATTGGCTTTATGGATTCACCGTCCAGCTATGTTTCACAGGACAAAAAAAAATAATAATAATAACAATAAGATGGGTTTGAGGATTAATGTAAATATGTGTAGAATCATAAAAAAAAACAACAACAACAAAAAAAAAACAGCTGAATAAAAGTGCAGGCATCTTCACCACCAAACCTGCATCACTGCATCATTCCATTGGGGGAAAATACAAAAGAAAAGAAAATATTTGCCACACATGTCAAAAAAAAAAAAAAAATTGTTCTATATGCACCATAATCAAAACAATATTTTGAATATTTTCAAAAAATGTACTGCAGTATCAATCAGATTGTCAAAATGTGATAAAATACATGCAAATGCGAGCCTTCATAAATTCACATATCAATGGAATCCAGATAAAAAATGAAGTGATGGACTGACAGATTAATACTCTTATTTTGCTTCTTCCAAAAATGTTTAAGCATCAGAGAAAGAGTTTTCCCATTACTACTGACATGCTTTTCAGCAGGTTAGTCTCTAAAACTAAAATACTTCCATTACAATTTCAATCATTTTTTATGATGTTACCTACATTCAATGGAAGAAACATGATTTCTATAGAAGAAATATATAATATGAAAAATATGTCACATTCAGCATGAGAAATGGCATTCATTCATTTGACTTTGTGATCCACTAGATTTCAAACATTCTTTAGATTTCAAGTTGCTGTTTCAGTAAGTAAATGTTACTCAAAAAGAAAGCAAAATAATCCACAAATCTATACTATAAATCTGCAACAAAACCCATACAAGGCTTATGGACTCAAAAACTGCTGAATGTATCTATATGAAATTTGGCACACAAAACTATTGCATACAGATCTATGTTTCTACTTATATAAAGCTGAAGTAAGTGTTCTACATTTGACATTAATCTAAAAGGGCGATAATAACAATAATAAACTCGCAAGAGTGATTGATCCCAATTATACGTTCGAAAGAATAATGCATTCAAAACATCAAATACATTTTCTTTGACTTTGAGCAACGTTCAGTTTAATCATCCAAAATATCAACATCGAGGTGTGCTCGCTTACCACACTCTTTGAGTCACAGGGCAGTCTCAGTTTGACCTATATTTAAAAGATCTCCTACGAAGGCCATGGGTTCTCTCCTACATGGTGAAATAACTTTATTAAACTTCAGAGAAACAAGTCTGAAAACGCTGATGTATCAATTCAACCAAGTCAGTGAATTAATCTCCCACGGATGACTTGATAATGAACTTCTATAAAATGCACCATCCACTCACCAAGTTGAGCTGTAACAGCACGCATGGCTGATTACTTTGATAACCATAGCTCATTGTCACTCCACATTCATTTCCAAAGGACTGTGTGGAAATCCTGCATGTTTTTGATGCAGGTGCATATGTGCTGTTGCAATCAGTGTACACCGAGGAATTCAGTTGATTAATGCCTTTATATGCTACAATAAGAAAAAAAATTGAAAGACTATTATGTCATGAAAGAAAATAAATATGCAGACAAATCTCTTAAAGCTCCTAGGTGTTCTATTAAATAGATTAATATACATTCTGTGTAAGTATTGGCCATATGGTCTAAAAAAAACTATGATAAAAAAGAGCTGTTCACAATGAAAAATCTATAAGTACGAATATCATTCTATTTCATTGTAGATCAACTAAAATCATCGCAATAACAAATTCTAGCTGATAAATTTCTGTTGACTGTTATATTGTATACCGAGTATTAAATCTCTATCCAACTCCTCTCAAACATGAATATTAAAAGTGAAAACTTTTAAGTAAAAACATACATTGTATTTGGACATTATTATACAGGATAACTGCTAAATGCCCCACACATAGACACATTCAAAAGAATTACAGTCATCTGATTAATTTGAAATTGCTGGGACGACCTTAAAGGGACTGAGGAAAGAGAGTTTGACTTCCAGTTTTAACAAGGGGGGCAATTATCAAACGACTAATGAGGCACTATTTTAATTATTTTATTACAGGATTATTTTCTTTCATAAAAGAAATCACACTATGGCTCCCAAACTTCCCCTGTATCTTAAATTCAAGCCCACTTGTGAATTGGATTGTTAGCCCTAATAAGAGCTGCAATGAAAGTGAAAGTAAAGAATGGTGTTATAGTATTTAGTCCTGGAAAAGACTGTATACATGTAGTTTTAGCCCTGAAAAGAACTGTTGATGCTTAGGTTTTAGCCCTGAAAAGGACTATTAACCCATTACCTGACACATCCTTCTCAGGCAGACCCTTCTGAAATTTCACTTACAGGGACATAACTCTATGTGACAACATAATGAATTCTTGAAAACAAATCACACACAGAAAACTATTGCTCCAAAAAATCTGGAATTTCATACAAGAACAGAAAAGTGGTGTATTCAACTGCATGCAAATTTTTATGACAGTCAGATGACTAGATCATGTTAAAAAAAATAGCTGAAATGGAAATTAGATGAAACACTATCATAAAGTCGAGCTGTTGCTTTAGATAAAGCCATAAAAATTACTCCATGTCACCAAAACATTGTTCCAACTTAAAAAATTACAGGAATGTCAATTTTCAATCGATTTCGATTGAATAAAAATTACCAGAAAGCATAAACTTTCTACTTTCGTTTTAAACCATGCGCAGCTCGAGATTTCCAGTAATAACGTGACTGTTGGCGGAAAGGGGATATGGGTGTGACGGGGTGTTTGCGGGCACTGTACCAGTCTACCGAAAGAGGCAACTGTGTCACATAAAGGGTCAATGAAGTTTTAGTCATGAAAAGAGCTCTTAATGAAGTTTTCACTCTGAAAATGGTTAGAGGAGGCCATCAAATAATCTGTGCAGGTGTCTATATAACACGAGGCAATAGCAAAGCGAAAAAAAAAAAAAAAAAGAGCACGATGTACAATCTGGCCTATCTGTCCCAGTGCTACTAGAACGAAGACAGCGATCATCCTCAGCTGGTTTTAGTCTGGTTATGTCTTTCAACCACCTCGAGGCAGTTATCTTGACAGTTCATCATCATAACACAGGCGCAATGCCCTATTATAGTGTTGCTGACACACCTAGTAATACATGTGCATGTGTAGTAGTACTTGCACTTGTAAGCTCTGTCAGGACGGTTGATTATTAATCGATTGCTCAGCAACGCTGGGCGTCATACGCTGTTCACCCCTCCCCCTCACCAAACCCACGCTGAACACATAAGGCCAACTTATGCTGCGCGCGGCGTGGGGCACACTCAATAATGTAAATTTATTGTCTAATCCCTCCATGCACGGCACTGTCTCCTTCATTTTCAAACCACAGGCATCTGTGTTATTCGAAAAACCATGTGGAGAGGACAATAGCCGATTTTTACCTTTGTGGTAGTGCTAACTGGTTCAAGTAAAATTAATTTCATGATAATGGCTTCTAGTTATGCGAAGGCCTTTAATGGGCACAAGAAGGAAAAAAAAATCTATTGTTTCATTTTTATTCAAATTATCAGAAGTTTGAATGATCAGAGTTTGGTTTGAGTGGACTCCATTGTACATATAGGGGAAAGTGACGCTTATCTGGGACTCTTTCTTTCTACACCACATCCTCAAGAACCCTACTCCTAATATCAAGCAGGGATTACTTGATCGTGTTCTCAACTCTAAGACAGTAATACAAGAAACTTGGCACATTTGTTCAAGAATTAAGCATTATGAGATTTATTTTACTGGAAGCAAAACCCACAAGTTTTGAAATTTAAAGCTTCACCATTATACACTGGTAATTTACATACCTTCCATGACACTATCAAGAGATCTCTTGATCGGTCCATCCTTTAGATCAAGAAAGTCTTTCGACTTGAAGGAGATTACAACTGATCCATCTTGGGGCTTGGGATAAAACTCGAGTCCTGCACAGAAATACAGAGATACATGAAACAACATTCAAGCAGAGTGCTGATTGACTGAGCAATGCTAACTTAAATGATTGGAATTTATGATTTCTTCCTACCAGCATATCATCCATTTTCATGATTTTTTAAAACATTTTTGTGTTTGATTTTGTTTTTTTGAACTTTTTTTTTTTCTGCACATGACTATCATTGCATTTTAGTTTCAGGTTAGACATCATTCAACAACAATTGATATTTTAAACTGTATTTCCTTTTTAAAGAACTCATTTCTAAGTAAAAAAAATACCAAAATGATCAAAGCTTCAAAAGTTAATGAACTAAAATTGTCTACAGCTTTTACTGGAAAGAGAGAAAGTTTTGCATTGGCATGAAAACCTGTATGGTCATGAAAATAAAAATACGTCAACTGAAATGGGCATTAAATTAGCTCCTTAATATGAGAATACTATGACTTTCTACTCCTTTTTTTTTTTTTTACTTATTTTCACTTACCTCTTTTCGCACTTTTCCATTTTCCCTCACTCCGACACGGACGCGACGGTCCGTCACTCTCTGAGGCAACACCTATAATAACTGCCACTAGGATAATGATACCCACTGCTGATAGTCCAATAAGGACATATTTTGGATGACGACGCACTGTATCACAGAGAGATTTGAAACTGTACAAAGATATAAAAGAAAAATTATATTGATTCATAAAGTTTAATCTTCATTCAATTCACATTATCAGCTTATCATACTGGTAATCATTATTCAAAGAAGACAGAACTTGCTGAGAAATAGCATTTGCTAATTTAAGAAAGTTCTGATAATATCTCAAACAGTTCTTGAAAATCTTAAAATAAAAATATAAAATAGTCCTTATTTAAAAGATATCGCAGGATAAGTGATATCACCTGATAACCCAATTGACAGTTTTAAGTATTGTACTGCTTCAAAATATCAACAATTTACAGATTACTTTAATTATTACTGCCTTTCAAAATTCTATTGTCTCAATGGGGATTACAGTCATTCAAATCCAAAATACCAATGGCTCAAAGTTTTCATATGTTCCTAACTGTAATCACGTATTTTATTCCACATTAAGATGGATTTCAGTTCAGGTTTGTATTATGTTCACACTTGGCTATATTACCATGAAGTTCTTGGATATCCCTTGAGCCTAATTGGAGGCAAATCCCATTCATCATCAGCAAGATGTGTTGAGTCTGTGGTGGTGACTGGGTCATATGGATTTGCTGCCATGGCTATGTGTTTTCAGCTGAAAATGAAAGCAGTAAAATATATAATATCAATAGTCATAGCAAAAATAATTCATTACTTGACATATTATTTAACACAAACACTGAATATTTTGTGATATAGGTTATAGATACTGCAAAATGAACAACTCCAGTGGTCTCCGCCTAAGAACCCTCCATCTAAGAACCCTCCGCCTAAGAGCTTGGTCCACCTAAGAACCCGCCTCTGCTGTGAAACGAAATTTTTCCTCTATAATTTACCCCTGTAAGAACCTGCTCCCAAATAAAAAATCTGCCTAAGAACCTTGTGTCGGGCCAAGACACGCGAGTACTTATGGTGTAACTTCACATCATATTGTCCACTTGAGAGAAACACACAGTGTTAGATGTGCAGTAAAATGGGGACAGGGGTGGAGAGAACAGGTCGACCAAGGTTGATGTATGACTGCATAATCAGGCCACATTGTGAACTAACCTGTAATCACCTCTTTGTCTGACAATACGTGGGACAGCACTTGTGATCGGCTCTGTGGATAAGGAGGTCTAAGTTTACCCTCCTGACTAGTCAGTTGCTTTGCTACCTCAGCCAGTCTGTAAACACTTGAGTCACTTGTGCGATTATCCATGGGATAGCATAGTAATATCATCTTTTCAACAGTGATACCGTTACGTGAAAATTCACTCCACGGTTAAACGCTGGGCAGTATTGATGTAATTATACCCTAAAAAAGATCAGGAATTACTAGATCTAATTATAACACACACAGGGAGGAAGGCTGTACGTATTCGCATTGATAAATCTTTAACTAACGGTAACGATCAACTAATCATAGTAATGAAGACAATCTGTGATCAGACGGGTTGTGTAACTTTTCAATCCGCCAAAGAACCCGTCCACCTAAGAGCCCGCTTTTTTTGTCTCCTGACAACCAGGTTCTTAGGAGGAGACCACTGTATTACAAAAATGAACTAAGCTGTAATTTGTTAAATTCAGTTCAGTTCTTCACCTCACACTAGTCCTTATATATTCACTCAATATTCACTCCTACTGTTTTCAAGTGGCTGAAAGTTTCATTTTGATTTTTAACAATCTGCTCTAGATCTCCTTCTTCCAAATATCCAAATATAGAGTCTACTCTTACAAAAAGTTAACTAATGCATAATCGCAGTGACAAAATTGTTCTGATCTGATTTTCTGGTTACAAGTTTGCAAAACTGATCTTGCAAGAACAACACAGTTTATGGAAAAATAAAAGGAGGTTGATAAGAAATGAATTGAAACGGGCCTCTTAGATCTATAGTGGCACTACCTTCTAAGTGTGGTCCCGGTCTCTTTCTATTATGGAAGTCGCAAAAATGGCACTGTATATCGATTTACCGTATTCCAATTAAATGATGTAGGTTAATTACTGTCAATATGTTTATGACTGTGTTGGTGTTGCCTGAGTGTTTCAAATGGCAAATAAACTTTTTTGGTTGATTGTTTATTGGTATTGGGTCCTTTACTTTTGAGTTTGGGTTAGATTTACGTTAGGTTAGGGGTAGGGTAGGATTAGGGGTGGGGGTACATTCTAATAGACCTAAATTTGCGTGCACACATGCAGTTTCGACATGTGCCATTTTCGCCACTTCGGTAGTAGAAACAGACCAGGACTACACTTTGAAGGTAGTAGTGCCTATAGTGATGTGATCCAGTAATAAATTAAATTTGATCTAGATCTAGAGTCTAGGTGATTATAATTTAAAGCAGACAGTGTTTTCACATTAATACCAGCAAAACACTGGTTCAGGCCTCAGACCTGTCGGAGTATTAGATTTAGATTAGGTAAAAATTAAACATGTCCTCCTGATTTATCCTACTGAAGACTGCTAATGATTCTAAACCTAAAAAAATAAAACAAAAACACTTTGGCCGCCAAACTACGATCGCGAAGTTTCTGTCCTTCGACATCGACTGGCTTGGACCTCATCTTGATCTAGACTAGATATTTAATTGGCCATGTTTCTAAACGGTGAAAACTGTTTTCAGAGATTTCTTATCTGTATTATTTTATTTCCATGAAAAGAGGTGATATATTTCCACTTACTGTGTTAGATTGAGCTGTTATTAGTTCCTTCCTCTCCTATTCGCACCAATCCCGGAAGCGATGGTGACGATTCGGGGTCCTTTACCTCTCCTCTAATAGCGAGTTCAAAAACTTGCATTTCCGGTGTGACACACCTCGCCGGACAGGTGACAGTGACCTTATCCTTGTCAAGGGAGACTAATAAAACGTAGACTCAAAATTATTGTTTCCTTCATTTTTATTTGCTGGTTATGTCCCTTATACTCTGTACCCTCTGCAAATTCATGATGTAGGCCTATTATTATATAAATTAAAGTTGTAAATAATTGTGAAATGGCCACCATTCAATTATCCATCAACTGACAGACAAGAACAGTTAAACTGAAAAATGCATCAGGCAAAGATACAGACCAGTATAGAGATAAACAGACACACAGACAAACACACAGACCAGCGGATGGATAGATAGATAGATAGATAGATAGATAGATAGATAGATAGATAGATAGATAGATTAGATAGATAGATAGATAGATA
>JBCEWB010248964.1:2699-22315 GCA_039654565.1 Peronia peronii
TTTTTTCACTGGAGAAAACAATCCTTTTTTTCTCCCCCCCCCCCCCCCCCCCCCCCCTCCCCTCCAAGAGCCAAGATATGTTATATTTATTTTGGGGCTTTGTGTAGTATTACCTTGTAATATAATGTAAGAAAATTCATTGAGATTTTTTTTTTTTTCTAGACACCATTCAGATGTTGAAATTACATAAATTACATATCACAGAAAAATTTCAGGGATTTATGTCAGGAATTACTCTTTCAATGATAAGGATATTTGGGCTGCCTGACTGAATTACCTCTTCAACATACATTTTTTTTTTTTCTACTAGTATTGAGTGTGAAAGGCTTCTGCCACTTACTGAAAGATAATACATTATGTTTGTGTCCACATATGTTAATCAGTGAAGCATATACATGTTTTTAAGTTAGGTTGCCCCTGGAAGAAAATTAAACTTCAGTATTGATGATCTTTTCTTGATTATGTGACTGAGCTTCTGTGTCAATTTTTCCACATCTTGCAGGCTGAAAGGGCTGGAGAGATCTCTGCCAAGCAGCTGAGGTTGGCCATAGAACTGGGCAATGAGAGTTTGATTGCTCGCTGTTACGTCTTCTGGGCCTGGAGTCTCCTGCAGCGGGGAAGGCTGAGAAAGTGTAAAACTTGTGTCTTGTACGTACTTTTTTGTACCCATAGTGATTCTTTACATGTTACCACAATATTTTCATTTTGTTTTTATTTTCATTTTTTTTGGGGGGGGGGGGGGGTCTCATTTAACATTTGCATTTTAATAATGAACCAAAATACAATGGTCTCCACCTAATAGCCCTCCATCTAAGAGCCCGGTCCACCTAAGAACCCACCTCTCCTGTGAACATTTTTTCTCTATAATTTACCCCTCCAAGAGCCCGCTCCCAAATAAAAAATCCGCCTAAGAGCCCAGTGTCCGGGCCAAGACATGCAAGTACTCATGGTGTAATGTCATATCATATTGTCCACTTGCGAGAAACACAGTGCTAGATGTGCAGTAAAATAGGCACGGAGGTAGAGGGAATAGGTAGACAAAGGAGTGGAAGAGATGGTTTATTTATGATTGCGTAATCAGGCCACATTGTGGACTAACCCATAAGCATTTCATCTGCACGTGAACAGCACTTATAATTGGCTCTGAGGATAAGGAGTAAGTTTAGCCTCCTGACTGGTCAGTTGTTTTGTTATAACTTCAGTCTGTAAACACTTGAGTCACTTGTGCGATTATCCATAGTGTAACATAGCAATATCATGTTTTCATTCAATAAGGATATTATTATGTGAAGACTCACTTGATGTTCAAATGGTGGCAATTAATGATGTAATTATACGCTAAGAAAGATAAAAAATTGTTAGACTTAATTACAACTCACATACACACAGGGAAGAAGACTGTACTTATTCGCATAGATAAATTTATGTAATGGTAACAATCAACTTAACATAGTAATGAAGACAATCTGTGCTGAGACAGGTTGCGTAACCTTTCAATCCACCTAAGGACCTGTCCGCCTAAGAGCCTGCATTTTTTGTCTCCCTTTTGACCAGGTTCTTAGGCCGAGACAGTTGTACCTGTAAACAAAGTCATTTTGTTTCCAGTGTTCAAAACTGAACTAATTTTTATCATAATATAGGTTCACTCCTGATAATTTGATGTTGGTGGCAGCAGTTTTAATCTTTGTCTCATTGCAACTTGAAGATAGATTTATTTAAGAGAAAAATACATGTATCTGTTTTGAGCAGCTCTCAGGGCAAATTGTGACCGACAGACTATTATTTATTTATGCTGTGACAACTATTACAAGCGCAGATAGCTATTATTCTTACACAAATATCAGATACTTTGTCTTCTTACTATATTTTTACTTTGAGTGAGGTGTGCAGGAAATAGTGTCTGTATATCATTTTGTATTTTCATTAAAAATTTCTATGCAGGGGTACAGCAATTAATAAGTTTCCTGTCAATGTTTGCTGTCTCTGCTTTATTTTGTTTCTGTTTTTGTGTGTTTTTTATTATACAAATTTGACTTGAAGCTTGATTTTTGAGCCAGGATATGTACCATATACACTTTTGAAACTTTGTCATTGACATATTTTGGGTTTCAGTGGCATTTTAAATTTATAAATTTATTCTGTATCAAAAAATTGTCCCTTCATTTATACTGTGTTTTCATGTAAACAAGCAAAATATTTGCATTGTTATATTTCAGGTTTTATTAGGGAACTAAAAAACATATATACATGTGTTACATTGAGTGACTTCCTACTCTCAGGAATACATGGAAATTCTGTCGTCGACTGCAAGCCCATGATCACATCCTAGAGAACATGTGTAGAGCAGTGTGGAGTAGGTTGAAGTACAAGCGAGCACTGCTGAAAGCCAAGCACAGGCACTGTGTAGGAGGTAGAAGTAGACAGGTTGACAGAGGTGATGGTAGTGGCAGCGATGATGACTTTGGTTGCAAAGTTACAGGCCCCAGCATGAAGTCACAAGACTTCAACAACATGTCTGACATGAACAGTACAACGAACACTGCGAACAGTCCCCAAGTCCATGTAGACGTAGAAGTAGTGATGAAACCTCCCTCACTGGTTGTGAACACAGTGCAAGTCTGTTGATGTTTGCTCCACCTAGGCTTATGATGCTGATAATCATGGATAGGTGGACACAGTTGTCACATATGGAGTGGAGAGAACAATTTTGATTTTTTTTTTTTTTCAGCATTGTGTATGTATCAATAGCGTTAATCTTTCATTCTCGGTGAGTTTATTCATTGCAGGACATGATTAAGGTTATATTTATTTGAATAGATCTCACATGCTGCTACCCTTATTTTATATTGTACTTATCTAAACAAAACTAAGTATTTTATTGAAAAGTGGCTATTGAAATTACTTATTTAAAAAATTTATTTAAAAAAGTAATTGTTTTTTTTCTCTTTTCAAGAATATCTTTAAACACAGCACTAACTGCAGCAATGAATTTGAAATATTTTGTTTAAGTGAGACAGGCAGCCTTGTGTATTTTTTGGGAAGAGAATAAGGTTAAAGATTGGTTGATTTTATTGATTATGTATTTAGTAATTATGTAACTTTTCTTGGAGAAAAAGTAATGAATAAGTTATTAGTCATATAATATAAAATTCAAAGAGCTCATATAATATAAAATTCAAAGAGCTCATGTCACAGAGGATGTGAATATCATTCATATGTTTATGTTTTTTTAATTAATGCAAATCATTTTGTGGGTATATAAATTCCTTGTCTGTACCATGCATTGTCTCAGCCAGGATGCAACTCATCAAACAAGTCTCACAATTTAAAAAAAAATTAAATAGCCAACACCATCAAATTTTTGCTGAGTAATTATGGCCAAGAGGCGATCATCTACCTCAGTAGGCAGCAGTAGAACTGAATGCTGATTTTTAATTTTCAAAATTGGTTCTAGTAGTATGCAATTTATTTTCAGTTCCAAATTTGTTTTAAGCTGTATTTTTTGTGCCCAGTGACTGAGATATTAGTGATATGGGACTTGTGAAAAGTAAATGTACTATATGTATGTATGGGTGATGTGTATGTAAACAAATTTTAGTAGTCAAAAAGAGATCTGAACTCAAGGTTTCACTGTTCGGTGGAAATGAGATGTGAGCTTTACGGTGTCATGGCATTTTTTATCACTTGTCTTCCCCATACGAAGAGATAACCGGTGAATTTGTCACCCAAAGGAGACACTATAAGCGGCTCTTGGCCTGTGAAAGGCAAATATCCTTTAACTGTTATTGTTGAGCCACCACTCCTGAGTGATTATTCCATTTACTTATATTTGCTTTGTATGACACCTTGTACAAAGAATTTTTCATGTTGGTTGCTAATTTGTACCTGTTGTACTTTTCCAACCTTTGCAAACAAATGGTCAAAGATGCGTTTTGATTACAGCTTTTTATTCCATAGTAGAATATACTGCCATTTAATGACTGTATATTATATTTTTCTAAATGGATAAATTAAGATTTAAACTTAATTAGTCTCTGATAAAACTCATTGGTTCAGTTACATGTATCTAGGGCAGTCAGCTGGAGTTTGATTACTAACAAAATTTTTTGCTAGGATTGGTTTTTGGCTTTAAGCCAGCAAATTTTAATTTTGAAATTGCTGAGAAATGTGCTGAATAGTTTGTGAGCTTGTGTCAAATTCTGGTACATTATATCATTTGTAAGAGTTGCTTAATTTGTGTTATAAATGTATGAATGAGCTTTTCTCTGCTTGAATTTATCTAAAGCTGTGTATATGTAGCAAGAGGAGGGAATACTCGGTACAAAATTATATCCCTCTGTAAGCAGCCATGCTTCCAAGACTTAATTATTTAAATCATAATTGCATAGTAAAGAATAGAGAAAGCAAAAGTGTCATTTGAAACCTTCACATGAAGTAGTTGAGCAGTGTACAACAGATGTTGCCATAACCCCATTCCCATATAGCATTTTTGTGGTGGTAGAAAACTGTTGCCTTCAACTTATAGCTGAATCAATAAAATCTTTATCTATGACACAACACAGACTGCACTGCCAAAGCTAATACATGTGTAGAGCAGTGGCTAATGTAATGCATGTTGCCATTAATTTTTATGTAGTCATTTCATTTACATTGTTTTTTTGGTGCCAGTATGGATTCATCACCTAGATCCTAAAACATAAGTCTGAGGTGCCATACTTGTGGTTATGGGGCTTCATGGAGAATGAAACTATTTTATATTCATTGAAATTATGTGAACTATAATATGTAAAACTGTATATTGCATTTTTATAATTTTGGCTCCACTATGCAATGACTATAACACAGAATAATATATCAAGACTTCAAGAATTTGCTATCCCAAAGAAAACTTATAAAGAAGGCTAACTACATGTATATGTAAAGATTGATTGTCCAGTCATTTAATTGTGGGTACAGTGAAGGACCAAAGTCCCAGAATTACCAGAAATAGAGAGATTTACCTTTCAAAGAAATTTTCAATGGTTCAGCCACATGCTATTGTCTTTCAGGTTAGATAGACTGGCTTACATATCTCTCTGTTTTGAGAGATCACATTTATTTGAGAATCAGTATGGTTAAGCTTGAAGAACTGTTCTGTGCTGTACTTAGTATATGTACATAATGTATTTGTTTAATGATGTTTGTCCATCTTATGAGATCTTCTAATGGAATATGTTGTTGGTTTCATGATGAAACAAACAAGTTTAGAGAATTTATTTTCTGTCTCTGCGAAGAGTACATGTACATCCTCAGGAGTGGACTTCACATGATTCTCAGTTTCTGGGTCTGTGGTTTTCAAGATTGAAATTTTCCTTAGGCTGCAGTGATTTTATATCCCCGGTCAATATGAATGCAGTGGTCGAGTTTTTTGATAAAAGTTAATCACACCAGAAATATTTTATTGAGCAGAATGATGGTGGTGTTTGAAGATTTTCATGTTTGTATGTTTATCTCTAATGTGAAACAAGCTGTCTAGCTTCCTATGACTAAAAGCTTCTTCCTTAAAAGTTAATTTCATGGAAGAACAAAACAGTGTTTATTAAAATTCATATTACTTATGATATCGGCCACAAGTATAATAAATAAATTACATCTCTCACAGGTGAAACTCAGAGCAGTGAATGAAAATAAATTGGAAAAATTGAAATTATCAGTGGTATTGATAAGCAACAATAATATATACTGAATGTTGGAGAAATGTGGATTAAAACACTGGGTAGTTAGCAATTGATCAAGCGCATATGATAGTGTGTCTATACTTATACTGAATTAACATAGAGCTAGAACAACTCAAGATGTCTTGACATTTTGTCTGCCTTGCCTTTGTTTTTAATGTTGTCAAATCTGATGTAATGACTCCAATGCTGGAATGGTGTAGGTTCAGAATTTTATTTCACCCAGAAATACTTCATGAGGAATGGTTTATTCATTTCCAGCTTACTTTATGAAGAAGGAAGACATTTAATTATGTCAAAAATCAGTTTTTATTGTATGTGTCATTTTTAAAACAGATATTATAGATTGTTTTATAGAAAAGGCAATGTCACAGATGTTCTCCTCCCATATGTCATGTGATAATGATTTCAGGATTCAAACCCCAACATTTTTGGTATGATTTGTTTTCAGTTTAGCATAAGGAGACAGTTACGGTACCAGAAAAATAATAAAAAAGAAATGAAATGCCAGCAATGCCAGGTTGACTTTGTTGCAAATGAAATGTCAGCCATCGTACACTTTCTTTTTATTAACTGAGAATAAACTTTCTCTATCATCCTTATGTTAGTTCTGTTGTTATTTGCATGACAAATGATTACATGTATTGTATGACTGTGAAACATGTATGACATGAGAGCAAGTTTGCTGCAAATTGTCATAATGCCAGGCAAAGTTGATTTTTTTAAAAAAATACTGTTCTCTGGAGGCTGAATACTCTGTTCAACCTCATTTATAATTGTCTTCACTGATTTGCACTGGTTTCAATCCTTAGTGAGTTAGCCTTTGGCATTCTGCACAGACAAGGTAATTATAGCAAAACTAACAAGGGAACTGAAGATTTTAATATTTCGCTTAAACCTCCAAAACCCAGAAATGCTTTGGAAAAAAAAGTGATCAAGTGATAGAAATAGGATCGTAAACATAGGACAGGGCTGAATTTCCACTACCTTATGATGAGATAATGTGTGTTGACTGAAGACCGGTCTCCAAAAGTAAAAGTGTGCTTTAGTATTCTTTTACAGTGTAAAATACCCCACAAGTTTACAATCTTTTGAAGCTACTCTTGTGTATCAAATATGTCACTCTGGGCTGTAGGGGATTAGCCTAAGGTGGTATTAAGGGCACTGTCTTTTACGAGAGAACCCATGTAGTTCTGGTCATGGGGCCTTGTTCTTCCCTTCGCTATGTTACTCTAATTTGCGCCACGTGTTGAGACGAGATATCCACCTCCAGGGGGTTGAAAGGCAAAATTTAGAACGTACATGTTGAGCTCCAGTCCTGGTCTGCAGTTTAAAAGCATAATAAGAAAATAATTTCTCATCAAAGGAGAATTCTCTGTTGATGCATTTTTCATTTCTGGGCCCATTTGTTTTGTTTTCAAAAGTTAAGAAAGGATTTAATAATAGCACTGACGCCAGCAGTTGATACATAAGAAACCCAAAGGCATAAGGAACTTAGCTGAGATCGTCTTGTTATCAGATACACGTATGTACATGTATTGTGATTATTTGAACCTTGATTCCAGTACCTGATGTAAACAGAGCTCATTTATTGTCTTGTAGAGCGTGGCTGAAATCATAATTTTATATACATGTAGTACTGTAGTGTACATACATGCAGGTTTTGAAATGCCAATGCTAATGTTAACAGCTGACGACAGACAGATTTGTTTTAAAATACATGTAGTATGGAAATACCATAAGTATTTGATACCGTGTGTTCACTGGCACGTAGGCCTATAATATCGTGTATTATTTTGACTGTCGGCTGAACTTCAACGACTTGTCCACACGGACAAGCTGACACTGTTTCAAATAAACGCTGTATATCTAAATTTAACGCCGCCGAGATAAACAAAGATAAGCCCAGAATAAATTAAATACGATATCTCCACGCTGAGAGTGAGATCGCAGCTTCCTCTGGTTTGGCTTAACACATAGAACATGTACTGTAAACACTAAGTACTATATTTATCGTCGTAACTCTCGTGATTTGGCTATACCTCGTTTGCCAAGACGGTTTAAGCATTAAAAGCCGCTTCTTTTACCAACTGCACCAGTGTGTGATTGTTTTTTTTTTTTTCAGATTTGCCCCACTAATCTCTCTGACCTATCAGTCAATGAACCCACTTCTCCTCGGGGCCCCGTATGTTGGAAGAACAGTGTGTGTTTAAACGTGTGGCGTGGAGTGAGGTAAACCATAGCCTCTTTGCGTTAGCCTAGTCTTAACATAACGCAGCTGACACCAGGGAGGCAGCCGATCTCAGAAAACTGGACCAAAGTTCTCCACGTGCAGGAACAACGTGATTCGATAGCAAAACTGGTTATTTCTGCTGTTCTTACAAATAGTGTCATCGATAGAGATGACTAGACATCAGCCGTTCGATTTAAACGATACCCAGTTATCAGAGCGAGGAGATGGATTGTTTTTGTTTTTGTTTTAACTTGGCTCGTGCCTCCCTGACTTAAATGCCCCTGGTTTGACTTTTGAATTCCAATAGATAGAGATTTCAGTACTGAAGCTGAGGCTAGACTGGTTCAGAAGACTTCTTCAATAGAAAGATTTGACTTCTGGCCCTTTCTCTTGAGATTCTGGCTCATGACAAGGCCTACATATGAATGAAACTCGCCTTGCGCCCCTGTAGATCCATAGTGTATGCTGGAAATAATGCATGTCTAGTGGAAGACAGCACGAAAATATCTCAGTCAAGAGAGACTAATTAATAATTTAATGCACATGGTGCAACGATACCATAACCACCAAAAATCGGTCTACGCCTATGTTTACATTATTATTCTCCCTTATGTCCTTGTTTTTTTTTTCAGAAGAAGCATCCTCCCCCCCCCCCCCCCCCTCCTCCCCTTTCCTCATAGTTGACTCAACCTTTTGTATCATGCGGCATTTAATTTCATACTACACACATTTTCTTGTCGCGGGTAAAAAAATGGGAAATATAATTTTTAAAAGGTCTGCTATTTGTGATGTATATCAAGGACTATAACTCAATGTATTTTGCCAGTCCCCCTTTTCTCAGGGCACAAAGTACATGTACATGTCAAGACTTGAAACCTGCCACAAGAGCAAAGGAAATTGCTTTCTCTTTGCATTGGGCATATCTCGCTGATTAAAATCTTTGAATATTTGCAAACCGAGAACAGTAAAATCTGCAGGTGAATTTTATTTTATCTTAGTTCATTTTTTATCAGTATTAAAGAAAATATTCTGCTTCCAGCAAAAAAGAGAAATGCTTTCAGTGGACGTCATCAGAGGATATCATAAAATTACATGTTAAGTGGATTCTTCATTCGAAGACCTAAAGTGAATAATGAAAGAGATGGTACTTAAATATAATTGCTAAAACGACAAACTTCTTGGGGAGGGAAAACAAAGATGGTAAATAATATCAGACCTCAACTATCAGAAGCACATTTACATGAGATAGTATCTTTTCAGACATACACTGGCAATGAATATGAATAAGGAACTGAAAATCATAATTTGAGAAAACTATTTTTTAACACAGTCTGTAAGGTTCGTTGTGAGCTTAAAACTTTGTATATAGCTATTAAAGCAACATAACATGGTTTGATTTTCACCAAGATCCACAGGGTAGATACCTTTTCTTTCCACCAGCTGTGCTAAATCTTTACCATATAGATCATGCTGTTACTTAGCAGATTAAGATTTTCAACTCCCCAAGGCAACACTGAATTCGAGGCGTATGATGAACAGAAGTTATAGATTAGTTTACACCTAGAATCCTGCTAATTAATCTAAGTCTGGGAATAGCAGATTACATTAACCGGCACTCATTTTGAATTTTCAGCTCTCTCAGTTTCTTCTTTGTAATCGTCTTGAAGAGAAGTTGGCCCTTTTGCTGAAGCATTGGCTTGATTGTATCTTCTAAAAACAAATCTAACCCAAAATCAGGACCGTTCTTTCCTTACCATTAAAGAAAACAGAAGTTGCTCTATATAAAATATTTTCAATAATTAATCAAAGAAGGATAGAAGCTAAGTAAATTCCGGAGAACTAGCAGCTCTGACCTGTGAAAAACAATGAGATTGATGCTGTTCGTGATGATGCCAAAGACACAAACAGCGCTATTAGATATGGAATATATCAGATCAGCCAGCATATCTTTGTCTTTATCGTTAATCAGCTCAGTGCTGCTGGCATTGCCTTGAATCATCTCCAGAAGCATTGTTGTGTTTATATCACAGTATACAGACAGAGTTTTACATCATTGGATCCTTGTAATTGTTAATGATCAGATGGCATGGAATGTCCTTTACATTCCAGTTCCAGGCAGGAAAAAAAGTTATTTAATCATTTTTTTTTTTTTTACAATTAATATGAAAACTTGGAGATTGTTCATGAGAAGGCAAAAGGCACACCCAAAATTCATTTAATTGGGAACGAGATCTTCGTGTAGGAATGTTATAAATACAGAAAGGAAATCGCCATCAGGTTGGGGATGGTAATTAATAATAATTGTTGACACTGGCATAGTTAGCAACACGAAAAAAGCTCATAAATATCACTCTTGGCAGGTTACAAATTCTGCAATTTCCTATAATTAAACAGCAGGTAATAATATCCTCGTTTACGCCTGCCTTGAGTCAAGGGAATGCTAGAAAGATAATCAATTTCTCTGAGTCACCGCCAGAGTTAATCATTGTTGTGTAATGATCAGTTAAAACGCAGATTTTTTTTTGGGGGGGGGGGATGACGAAGTAAGTGTTAGCGTGAAAGAATTACAGTGCTCTTTCTTTCTCTCTTCTTTGCAATTATAACTTTTTTTTTTTAAGAGATAAATCATTCTGTTCATTTCACAAACTCTTTTCACATCACTTTACAAAAACTACTGATCAGCCACCTCTGAACGCCCGAAAAATCACAGATATGGTCTTTTGTCTTGAAAACAGGGCTCACTACAGATCCATTATTTGCTGGTGCATATTTTATTTCCCTCTATCATTTATAATAATTGCCATTCCTCTTCTTAGTATTGAATATTTAAAGTAAGGGGGCTCCAGAAGTTGTGCGTGAGGAGGTGAGATAATCATAGTGCAGGAATTGATTTTGTTTTAATTGCCTTATACGGTATTACGACTATGATGCAATGCTCAAATCAATCGATTCAGCAGCTTGAAGAAAAAAAAACTTGTGGGTGGGACACAAAATAGATAGCAAACCAAATCTTCTTTGATCACAAGACATTCAAGCCTAATTTTTGTCATTTCAAACATAGTGAGACATCTCTCTCCCATTCAATTTATCTCTCTCCGAGTCTTTTTGCTAGATACAAAGCCTGGTAATTGTTGTACTTGTTTCAAGAAAGCTAAAACCAGGATTTTCTCTTGTGATACTCAAGATATCATTCTGTGCCTCAAACCACTTAAACTGATATTCATTACGACTCACAATCATATCATTCCAGATCTTTTCACTAAAAAAGAAAGAATGACATTTTTTAATTATTTTCATATAAGCATGGATATTATTACCACCACTGTTACACCGACAGTGTAACTTTGCTGTTTCTGTTATGAAGTTTGTTAATCACAAGTGTATATCACTGAGGAGAGAATGTAAATTCTGTAAAAGATGACAGAGATGTGGGTCCTTTACGAAAAATGAAATTATTCTGCATTGTCCGCAGTTTGCAAAATAAAATAAAATTTTTAAAAAACCTCTGCAGATGTTCAGATGAATTTTATACAGTCCTGAAAAAATGCGGATCAAATCAACGTTGATTCGACTCAGAGAATTTGAACCATCAAAATGATTAAGAAGACTGCTATACAGCAATTGTCCCAAATTATAATAACTATCCTTGTACAGAGGACTTGTCAAACGTTGTATCGGGGAAGTAAAGCACATCTCTAATCTGTTTAGCCTCCATTTGTATACACGAACAGATAGCCTGATATCAGATGCTGGTTTTCAATTTGCACATACAGTTTATATATCGGCCTTGTTAACTTTTTGACTACCTGTGTCAGGTGATATCAAACGGAAACCATGCTGTTACTTCTGCAGATGAAGATGTTCTGAAATACAGAAGTCTGATCTATCTTACTGGAAATTTGAAGACACCAGTCAGAATAATCACTCCTCCACAAACAGTGTCCAAGGAGTCTTCTCTGATCATTTACAAGTTTGCATTAACGAGGACTCAATAGGAGTGATGATTATTTATTTCTTTGAAATGTGTTAACTGATCACCGCGCATCGATATGCCTTACCCTGTTTGTCCTTTCCCTCTATTTTAAAGTTATCCAGATGATTTTAGTATACCTCAGCTAGGTATCTTTCATAAACTTCAACAGTTCGACTTAACGAACAGAAAATGACGGCCCAAAATGAGATTGAGCCAACAAATTTCGTGTCCTTATCGGGAGTCTACATCGAAACGCTACTGTATGGTCAACGCCAGGTGACGCTTCTTTGTCTTTATAGTCCAGATTTGAGGCTTGTCATTACTACTGTGAGTGCAGTAAAGGAAAAAAAAATCAAGGGAACCGGGAGAACAACATTGCAAACCATCGTAGAGACACTTAATAAATCCGAGAGAAATTATGCATACATGCTGGGAAGATAGCATAATCTGAGATCATCCAACCCTCCAATGACTTGGGGGTCATCAATTCAGATTCTCTCAGCGGATACATCGCAGACTACATAGATGACTAACTAAAGTGTCAAAAATTCTTGTCAATGTCATTCAGATAAGAGATGAGATGTTGAACGCAAAGGTGTGGAAAATAAATGAGGAATGTTAACTTTATTTTGTTTAAAATACAATTGTTATTAGATTCATAACGTACATGTTAGTTCAATCTTTGGATAATCTTCTCCAACGACTAAAATCCGTTGAAAAAGTATCATATAACAACAACAACAATAATAAAACCACAAAAAAAGAACCAAAAAAAAAAAAATCAAAACTATCAGCTGTTGTTTGTCCTGCCATGCTAATGTAATCAGATTCTAGTTTGAAATGAAAGAGAAGTAAGAGCTGAAAAAGTAAATGTCAGAAAAGTACAAGAGAAAGCAGCGCATAAGATAAGATGTAACGGTGGGATGAGACAAGCGTGGAAACATGGAGGTTTTCGAATTCCTATGGATCATGAAAAACAAATTCTCACTTCAAGAAGAACAACAAGGATAACGGTCCGCAAAATAAATAATCATATCTTGCATCTTCAGAGAAACTATCATCTAAATGATTTTGATGGCAAAAGCTATGCCAAAATTGATTCAACGTTGTTTGAATGAGTCATGATTTAAAAAAAAAAAGATATTGGAAGCTCGGTAGAGAGCGTAGAACAATTTGCTCATAATAATGACAGCATTTTTTTTCTTCTTCTTCTTCTTCTGATTATTATTATTATGATTATTATGTTGGTGATGTGTAGTGGTAATGATAACTGTGATGTCAGCTGCGGTGTTCAAGTGTTGGTGTTAGCCAAAGATTAGAAGAACACTATGTCAAGCGATCTGATAAACCTTTGTGCGAAAAGTAACTACTGAAAAGAGCGAGATGGGACAGAGACCAAGGTAAAAGGTGATGTTGAAAAGAAGGATGGATGGATGGATAAATGGATGGATGGATGGATGGATGAAAGAGTCAACAGTCCACGACATCAAATAGAATAGACACACAGACACAGACATTTTATAATGTGCACAAATAACTTTCCCAAAAGAGACTCATTGAGCTGAGTTTCCCTCTCCTTCTCTAGGCCTACTTTAATGATTATTTTGTTTTCTCATTTCGGTCGCAAATAAAGCTGCAAACAACAACAAGGCATGAGCTGAGTGAGTGAACTCTGCACGAAAACCACGGGACGTCACTGACAGCCGCACAGGTATCGGATGGTTTTGGTGGGCTATTTTGTAAAGAGTGAATGGTGCACAATAAGTCCGATGATGTGTTAGCTGTGAGTATTTCTGCAATTAATTATATGGCTTTTTGTAGTGATGTACATGTGCTAAAAGATACGGGCCCATTCTGCAGATCATATAAGATTTACCAAAGAAGAGTGAACAAGGCTGAAATCGCTGAGTAAAACTAAGTGTGATTTTTATTCCAATGCTGCCCAGGGTTCATACGTTGGAGAACAACAATCACTTTTCACAAAAAGACTAAAATAAACCGAGTTTTAAACAAGATCTACATGTATTCTGATTTTCACTCACCACCTTAAAGTAAACCAATCTCACGATACTCTATTTATGGATGCGAGAGCCGATTCGTCCACTTGATGGTATCGTAAACAACTCTGTCGTTTCCCCGCCACTGGCCAAGTTTATAAATAAACCAAGCTCAGCAGGCGCCGTTTTCATTAATCAACACTTATCTGCGGGCGAAGGACAGCCAACTTGATTTCATGCAAACCCCAGGCGAAAACGATGGCAGAAAAGCCAGCATCTGAATGCAGTAGTTGTGAAACCACAACACGGGTCAGCACAGACTAGTCATGCCGAAATGATAAGGCAACGCAACAGGTTGCATGTCATGAGGTAGGTCTGATATATTTGGGTTGCTTTCTTGTTGAGAACGCGGCGTTTTAGAACAATGAAATCGAATTTAGCTGTTTTCTGGAGAATGGTATTTCAAGGAGCTTTGATACAGTAGTGGAAAGAATTTTGTTTTGCAACGCAGCCAAGGAAAGATTGTAAAAAGGGCTTTTCGTGTTTTAAATGTAGAGAAAGCCTTAGCTCTAAACTAACACCAACCACTCAGCCATAGATTTGTGTAATGGGAACCTGGAATATATTTGGATCTAGTTTGCTTCTTGTGTTGCTCATGGAAATGTTCAGAAATATAGTCAGAACAATTCGTGATCGTATGAGGAGAGGAAGAGGGGCGGGGGAGAATCAAGTTTACTCTATGCCCTTCGACGGCATTTTCACTGTACATAACGCCTTCGCATAATCTTTCAGCCATACGAGCAGGGTATCGGCTGTCTTCAGAATGATGTCTTGGGTAGAACCAGTAATCACACATTGTATAATGAGCTGCATTGAGATCAGTGATATAGCGACACGGTGATAACAAATGCGTAAAACCTAATAATTTATGGAGACGACCACCTAGCAAAGGACAAGTGAACGACGGAAAACGTCTCTCCTAGCTTGAGCCGCCCCTCTTGACAGTTGATCTAACACTGGAGCATATGGATAGGTTAGGTACGTGTCGCAAATGAATTGAATTCATACTGAAAAATCACAGCTTATGATAAAGCTACCCATTCTATACCGCCCATACTTGGACCTCCCGACCGTCGCTTAATCGTAGCGAGTTGTTCTCAGACAAGCGATTACAGCCGAATTTGACATTACTGACGACCCATGCTGTGTCTCTTGATCTTGTGACGGCTCACATTATAACGTTGCCTGGACGGGATGGGGATTTCTATCTCGTTCTTTTATGTTGTATATTATATGTGTGGCCTTATAGGACATTGATGCAGTGCGAAGATCCTGATGATACGCATTATTTAAAAGAAATTGATGCGGGACGGTAATGGTGATGATCTTCAATGCGACACCAAAGACTTTCAAACATAGAATATTATGAACAAGGCAGGAAAGCATCAATTCAAGGCATACTCACACAGTGGTGACGGCCAACACAGCCAAGATTGGGGTGTGACGTTTAATTTGCAGGGGTATGTTTTGATAACTTCTTTTATTCAATGGTGAAACAGACTTGAGTACGTCGGTTCATTCCTTCCAAAGTTCTTAGTAACACATAAAATATTGTCTTACACAGAAGTCATCGTACACAAATTTACTATAAAGACATCAATATCTGGACGGACATAACCTTAAGACTGGATCGATCTGGACAGAAATACTCGTTGGAACCTTTTTTCTCCCGCTGGGCCATATTTCTTTCAATGCTCCTCTTGTTCTCTGGATGTCGTCACTCCTGTTGTCTGGTTGCTTCTTTCTACTTTGATACTGTTGTCCCGGTGCTTATCTTGCTCTTTCTCTTCCCTCTATCTTGTTTCTCTACTTATCTGGCTGTGTGTACCATTTGTTTCTACCAAATTTTCAGTCGATACCTATTTATTAAATATTATGGGACTAATGGACTGACTTCCCTTCTCAACCAATTGACGCGCCGTCTCAACCAGTGATACTTTCTACACCGGAAGTGATGTCACCATCTATGTTTATACTTTCTCAGTTGGGAGGTCAGCCGGAAGGTGAGTTCGCCACCAGAACACGCCTGCATATAAATTTCTCTGTTGCGCAAAATCTGGTGTGATACAACTATTTACGGGGACTTGGTTTGAAAGAAGCAAGCTGAACGTTTCAATTCCTAACTTGCACAGCTCACATACGTTTACTGTTCTCTCTCGAAGATGTACTCCTGAATCTCAAAAGAAATGCAGAAAGGGAACAAGAGCAGTTCTGAAGGAAGCAGTCCGAAAGACTTCGTGGGCATATCGCAATCGAGACTGAGTGATCTGCGCTGTTTGACTGCTGGAATATCGGGTGAGATTAGTCACTGACAATCCCAGACAAACTTTTCACTGTACGCTGTACCTTCATTTGATCTTCATGTTGTCTCTTGTAAGACAAAAATATCAGGAGTGTAGTATATACTATGCAATATGTATAGTCGTATTAGTCATTAGGATTGCATATTTGTAATGTTTTCTATAAACAAGTGCATGTACAGAAACAATCAGTGCAAATGAGCATATATCTCTATTTTAATCCACTTACAACTCAAAATAAAGCTTACGTTTTTACGGTCTATTAGAAAGGATAAACAAAGCTCATAATGCAGAATATAAACGAAATATTCTAACATTCGTCATTGTTTGTTTCCAAGTTTGCTGCATGATACATCACACTGATAGGTATTATTCGCCATGAATCTCGGGACTACAACATTTCTCATTGCTGTTCTTTTCAATTCTGCAGGATCGATAATTGCATCACGAAATGCTACGGCAGCAAGGACCATTTTATGAGCAACAGGAGTTCAGTATTACACTGAGCACATAGATCTAACAGTCCGATCAAAATTGCGAGTTGTCATGCGATAGACCTAGTTCCTGTGTTTTACATTGGGCAATACAGTGAGTTCAGACTCTATTTCAGGTTAAAATTTGCTTAAGATGGAGTAATAATTCTGTGCAGCACAGTCGAGTGAAAATGTCAAACAGGACAAGAGACAAAGTTGCCAATTGAAAATACGAGCCTCAGCCTTTGTTCGCAATCCGATTTCAGTAACCACATGGCCAAGTCTCTCACCACTTACAGCTTCAGAGCAAATCACTGCCGACTGATCAGGTGTTAATTTGAATTGATATTATTCATTTGATAACAAAAAATATGCCACACGCCCCATGAGAAAATATGAAGAGCTGATGGGAAATCAATATTTCCAGCAGTTTTCAGATTAGACTGAAGATATTGTCACCTCTTTATCTGAAACTTGTATTGAGAGAACTGATAGAAGAAAACCGCCCCTCTGAAATCAGCTACAGGCGAGGTGATCCAGGAAAGAGAACAGATGGAGCGATGGGTAGAGCACTACACAGAGCTGTACGCAAGGGAAAGTGTAGTCACGGAAGATGACCTGAATGCCATAGAGTGCCTACCAGAGCTGGAAGAGCTTGACAGAGAACCAAGCATAGATGAACTCAGCAAAGCCCTGGATTCTCTTGCCTCTGGCAAGGCACCAGGGAAAGACGGTATTTCCGCTGAGGTACTAAAGTGCTGCAAAGAGACACTCATCAACGAGTTGCATGAAATCCTCTGCCTCTGTTGGAGCGAAAGCGAAGTACCACAAGACATGAGGGATGCTAACATCGTCACACTGTACAAAAGCAAAGGCGACAGAAGCGACTGCAATAACTATCGCGGCATTTCTCTCCTCAGAATTGTTGGGAAATCTTTTACCCGAGTGGTACTGGGGAGGCTCCAGGCACTCGCAGAACAAGTCTACCCTGAATCATTGTGCGGTTTCCGTGTCATCAAATCCACCATAGACATGATTTTCTCTCTCAGACAACTCCAGGAGAAAGGTAGGGAACAGAGACAGCCACTTTTTATTACTTTCATAGACCTCACAAAGGCTTTCGATCTAGTCAGTAGGGATGGTCTCTTCAAGATACTCTCCAAGATCGGATGTCCACCCAAACTCCACAGCATCATCAGATCTTTTCACGAAAACATGAAAGGCGCCGTCATCTTTGACAGCTCAACATCAGCTGCCTTCAACGTACAGAGTGGAGTGAAACAGGGTTGCGTCCTGGCTCCAACACTGTTTGGAATCCTCTGCTGTGATGCTGAAACACGCTTTTGGTTCTGCATCTACCTCCGTACCAGATCAGACGGAAAGCTCTTGAACCACTCCAAGACTAAAATCCAGCTGAGATGTCTGCGTGACTTCCTCTTTGCAGACGACGCTGCAGTAACTGCCCATTCAGCTGAGGGTCTACAGCGGCTCATGGCTCGCCTCAGCGATGCCTGTCAGGACTTCGGGCTTACTTAACTATTAGCTTGAATAAAACAGAGGTCATGGGACAGTACGTTGACTCTCTTCCAGTCAACATCAACGACCACGAACTGAACGTCGTCCATGACTTTGTGTACCTGGGCACGACCATCTGATACCCTCTCAACAGACGGATCGGCAAGGCAGCTACCACCATGACCAGACTAACAAAGAAAGCATGGAACAACAAAAAGCTGACAGAACACACAAAGATCCAAATCTACAAAGCCTGCTTAGTGAGCATCCTCCTGTACGATAGTGAGTCCTGGACCTTGCGCGCCCGACAAGAACGGAAGCTCAATGCCTTTCACCTGCGTTGCCTCCGACACATCCTGAACATCAACTGGCAGGGCAAGGTCCCAAATAGCACTGTCCTGGAAAGAGCTGGATGCACTAGCATGTACATGCTCTGAAGAAAAGCATGGGCTGGCACGGCCATGTCGTGCGCATGGATGACGGACGGATCCCTAAAGACCTCTTATATGGAGAACTTGCGTAGGGAATACGTCCCACGGGCAGACCACAGCTGCGATTCAAAGATGTATGCAAGAGGGACCTAAAAAATCTGAACATCGTTCACAACAACTGGGAAGCAACAGCCCTGGAACGGCCAGCCTGGAGACCGACTGTGCAGAAAGGTCTCTCCAACTGTGAAGAGACACTTACTAAGAAGCACGAGACAAAGAGGATGGGAAGAAAAGTTGCAGCCCAGGCAGACAGACCAGCGTCAGACTTCACCTGTGACTTCTGTTACAGAGATTGCCACTCCCGCATATCAGATGCTGCACCCGAAAAAACGCCCAGAGCGCAACTCCATAGTCTCCCGAGACTGAAGGATGCCCACAGATAGACAGATGCCCACACTGATAGATCTGAATTTGCAACATGTAAATCAATTGAAAAGTGACCACATTTTAACCTGAATTCATTTGTCTTGATGCAACTATTTCCATAAATAGAATTTGTTACCCCGAGAAAATTACAACCGCAACGTCTAAATACGAATCCTGATGTTGACTGAAATGTTGACTAGATCTAAGACTTATCCAAAAGCACTAAGTTTCCTGAGAAATGTTGGTCATTCTTTTCTCATGGGTTACTAAAATGCTAATAGAAAAGACATACCTGTTAGGTGCCTGTTGTTAGGTGCCTGTTGTTAGGTGCCTGTTGTTAGGTGCCTGTTGTTAGGTACCTGTTGTTAGGTGCCTGTTGTTAGGTGCCTGTTGTTAGGTGCCTGTTGTTAGGTGCCCGTTGTTAGGTGCCCGTTGTTAGGTGCCCGTTGTTAGGTGCCCGTTGTTAGGTGCCCGTTGTTAGGTGCCCGTTGTTA